>VRYO01001463.1:95569724-95657340 GCA_009812075.1 Sialia sialis | reverse complement strand
GGAACCACCTCTGTGGCCCCCATTGCTACCAAAAACCAGTCTGTGCAAAACCAAAACAAGGGGTTAATACAAATTGTTATTATATCAAAATCACACTGGAGATAAGATTGAATGTCTCATGAATGTTTACCTACTCACTGTATAAATAATCTCTGCCATCAAACACAAAGATCAGATAGAGTTACTGGATTTTTTAAAAAATCAATTTAATTAATGTATAATCAAACAAAGCAAAAAGCCAAGATTAGATTGTTAAAGCACTTTGTTACAGATGATAGTAGAGTGCCTCTCTTTACAAATCAGATTTGACTACCTTTGGTAAATCACTGTGATTTTGCCTTCTATAACAAAGTCATATGGAAAATAATCAAACTTCTAGTGACCCATAGCTTGGTGATGATGGGGCAGTTGTAAAACCTAAGATAGTCATGAATTACTAAGTGAGTAAAAAACTTTTCTCTTGAGGAATCTGATTAATCAAGCTGTTGTAGAAATGCTTATATAGATAATTATAAAAGTAGGACTTAAATTCTTTTTGTTGTTGCTGCTGTAATTACAATCAGACTGCTTGACCATGAAATGATCAACATTACAAAGAAAAACAACCCCCTCAGCACTTCCTTTTTTTTAATGTAATTTTCTACATTTTCATGTGTAGTATATTTCCCCTATGAGCTGATATTTTCCCCAAAGATATCTATCATGTGAAAAAAAACTGTTTTACAGACTTATTAAGTATATGCAAAAAAAGAACACCTTTTAAAAGATCAAGTTATTTTCCTTTAACTCACCGATTTTGGATTCTGAGAAACTATACTAGCCAACAGATCTTTTTGGTGCCATGAGTTTTCTATAGTGGTTTTGCTTCTCTTACTCATCTCTTCTCCAAATATGATCATCATAAACTTTTCATTTTGCTGGTCTTCCACAAGGAATTTTCTCTGTGATTTGTTTTCCTTTATCAATTTTTATCATCTCCCAGCTGTGGCTAAAAAATCTGCTACCAAATATGCTAGTAAATGTCAGGATACACTGTTGATTTGCACGCTTGCATCATAACCTTTGTGTATAATTGCCAATCCTCCAGTCTTAGTGAAGTTTTTCTCAACTACCCAGAGGTATTCAGGATGCCATACAGCACTTCCTTCTCCACTATTCCAGTTCCACCCCTTCTTTCTTCCTTCTGGCACAGTTACAATTTTGACCCATATCCACAATAGTATATGTGTTGTAAATAAGGTTTTTGATTGCAATTGCAAGCCTTACATCTAATTGCAATGTCTTCCTTCTCATGCTGGTAAAGCTTCTTGCTGTTGCTGAGCTATGGTTTGTGCAGGTTTTGGGGATTTGTGTGGTTTTTTCTTGTAGAGGAGTAACAAATGCTAAAGCATCCATGACCTTTGTATGAATACTCTCATGCAATAGCAATTTGATTTAAGTGTATGCCATACGATGCAATGAATTGCTTGTGGTCTTGGCTGGGGAGTATACTTTGAAACCCGTTTTATCTGGACATCTTGAACATGCCTTTTTGCATCCAGTTCTTCTCCGAGTAAATTTGTCAGTAATCCTGCACATACTTTTTTTTCCTATATTTGAATTTGCATTAGCTTTCCATACTATAAAATTAAATTATTCCATTTACAGGAAGAGAACCTTTCCTATCTTAAAGGTGTGAGATATTTCTTTTCCCTTATCATTGCTGGCACCTCCTCTTTAGGAGAGGAAGCTTTAGGAGTATTATGGTATCTGCTCATAAAACAAAACTCACTACAAAGGACAAACTTGCAATAGCATGAAGATCTGAAAGCAGAAGACAATTATAGTAGGACATGTGGAGCTAGGAAAGGTCAAAAGTATGAAGTTGATGACAATGGTAGCAACAGTAGGAAGCAGAAAAGACATGAAGGATATTTATCCCCTTTCTTCTTTCTCCTATAAAAATGAAGAAAAACAGGGAAAAAACTCCCCACAAATCAACAATTAAATAAAAAAACAGATGCGGGACAGTGAGTGACAATGAATGAGTGGGAACAATGATGCAAATTCAATCTTACTTTTAATAAACACTTAGGCAAAGTAGAATTACTTTGATAGGTAACTCTTCAAAGCACTGACTTCACAGTAAGACTAAAGAAACAATGGTTACTGCCTTGTGAGCTAGGACATTTTGTTTCAAGCTCCTATCTCACATGAGAAGGGAATTTGAAATGCAATCTGTACTTCCAGAGTTTTATACTGTGGGCTGCTGGAATTGAAATGAGATAGACAGAACTCTTATCTCACTGCTATCTGCACATGTACCGTTTAATGATGGAGGGATGGGGCTGCTGGAAGTGCTGCAAAGAAACATTCATGAGCATACCCAGGAGACTCCAACTGTCCAGCTCTACAGGATTTGCATGCTTGTTGGGACTGACTGCACTGTTAAGCACCGTTTAATTGCAGTGAAGCATTAGGTACCTAGATAATAGTGGGAAGCTGAGCAAGGCTTGGGCTGGATGAGGGTGAGCAGCTCAGGTCTGCATCCTAAAGGAGGTGGTAAGATCTCTGCTCAGTTCAAACTTTAGCAACCCTTGAAAGTGCTGCTCAATTGCTTCAACTGATCTCACTTTCCTAGGTGCTGCTAGAGCTCAGTGTTTGTTCATCTGTTTCTAAGAAGTTGGAAATGTTGAGGTGGGAGCTCTTTTAATAGGCATAGTGGAGTGCATCAACAGATGGAGCTAAGGGAGAGTTCTCTGTTTGTATGTCTTATAGAACAAAACACAACCAAGTACAGGTCAGTGACACTGTTGTGTGATTTATTAGTTGTGTGATATTAGGGTTTTGTCCATAGCAGGAATGTAACTATGTTGTAACTCAGAGGAAAAAAAAACCCTGTTTTTATTTAAAAGTTTTCCACTTTTCCTAGTTATTCTAAATTTGTTTAGCTGTGATGAGCAAAGGAAGGACCTAGATTCCATTTGTCTGCTGCATAAACCTAAAATATGTTAAATGCATATGCTAAACATTTTTCTCTTCCAACTGGCCCCCTACAGAAGCACCACAGCTGGGCAGAGCACTCCCAGCTCTGTCAACAGAAATATTACCATTGCTTCAGTGGGAGCAAGGCTGAGCTCATAAATCCAGAGTGAAGACATTTCTGTCTCTTCCCTCTGTTCTTGGTAATGTTTTTGTTCTTCTCTTTCCAACATCATGCTTAGTCACCATCAGCAGGTAGGTTGTGTAATATCTATTCAGGAACAAGTGCACTGAAAACAGTTCCATAGTTCAAGGTCAGCTTCACTCCAAAAGAAAAACTACTGCCCTAAAGAACACTCTCAATGGAAAGGCTGTTCTGAACTTACAAATGTGTCCACGTTGCAGTTGAAACACCAAAGCTCAAGAGCATGTTGCAACTCTGATTCATATTCATTCATGCAGGAAAAGGGCTTTCTATTTTACAGAATGTCTTAGGGATTACCTGCTCATAAGGATCTGGTGTCTGCAGCCACTAACCTTTTTCAGCCTCAGCACCCAAAATCCATACTTAAGGTCTGTAAGAATTAGGAAGATTTTTTTTTTAATGGTATTGGATTTTGCTCCCCTTAAGAGTTTATTTTTGTTTTGCACTGTGATGATATTGTAACATAAATATTCATAAAGGAACTTTGTACATGAAGAGACACTAACCAAACAGTTTTGCCATTGCTGCCACTAGAGGATGGACATTAAAAAAAAGATTGAAGCAATACTAGGAGTGCTCCTCCTAAAGTATTCATACATTATATGACAGAAAACTAGCTGTATCATTTGAAATTAAAAATTTACCTCCAGTAGATTTGTGAGTCTACTGGAGAAATGAAAGGCAGTTCAAGCTCCATAAACAAAATAAGTAGTAGTTGTTTGGTGTTTTATTTTTTTATTTATTTTTACCCTATGAATATTCTTACATGTGAAGTATAATAATAGCAGTATAGTTTTCTAAGTGCAATTTGATACATGTAGTTTCACATTTTCCAACATTCTGATTTTATAAATTTGAATAAAGGGAATGGTGTTTGGGAGCATCATTCACAAAGGTCTGTACTATATAGGCCTGGTTGAAGTCACTTGGGATTGTTGCATACAATTAATTGTTGATACTCTTGTTGTAGAACATCAGAAGCATGTTGGAAAACCTCTGAAGAATCAGTTGATTTTATTAATATTCTCATTTAATACTATAAGAAGTTTTGTAACTTTTGCAAACTCAAGAACACCTAAATTATTTTAAAAAATGCTATATGGTCTTTTCTATTTATTTTTAAACATTCTAGAGAGGAAATAGAAGTAATTTCCAAAAATCATGAGACCCTTTTGTTTTTTGTACCTGTCTGCCTGATATAGCTTGAAAACTTGAAAAGACCCAAAGTCAGTTATGGTTCCATTCAGTACAATTTGTTTTCCTCAACTGAGGAAAGTGTCTTTGGGATGCTATTGGCACCAACTAGTTCTATTAACCTGACAGTGGCAGCCTTGCTCCCTGAAGAACCTTCCCATCATCTACGGTGTTCTGAATTTCAGAAGTTTTGCATTGCATTTGGAATCAAGCAAAGATACCTTACACATTAAGTAGCCATATTCCCTGGATTCCTATTACATTTAATGTAGTCCAAAGAAGGAGTTTTGCAGCAGCTACATCCCTGGCCTCCTAAGGTCTGGAACTTGTCCCACATGACCTTTCCACTTGGCCTAGCATCATGGAGGGCATCAACCTAAGTAGACAAAGGCACTTTGGAGTTTGAAAACAGTCTGAGTTTTGGCAGAAGAACAGTGTCAGATATCTGAGGGTATCAGATGGGCAAGGAATCCAGCAGTGAAGAGCAGGCACTAAAGAAAAAAGACGTCTGTGTCTTATAAGGAAGGAAAGAGCTAGAGACCAGATTGGAGAAGACATGATATGAAGACATTTGAAGACCAAGAAACTGGATGGGCAGGAGCCAAGAGTGACTTTGAGAGGCAACAGTGAGAAAGAAAAGCAGAAGCAGTATGAAGACTTTCTGAGACTAGGATGAGAAGCCTGAAGAAGGAACAACTGGAACTGACTATCCAGGAAGGTACAAATAAACAAGAGGCAGAACTGGGTCATTTGGATTAAGCATTGGGTCATGCAGCCAAACTAATCTGTGCTTTTCCCAGGGGTAGAGGAGGGTTTTACGCTAGCCTTGCACTTGCCTGATCTTAGTTCAGGCCCTGGCACAAATCACAGATACTGATGAAATGCCTGCAGGCTCAAGGGGAATAGCAGCACATCTGCAGCCATGCCTATTTTATCTCAAAAGCAGCTTGGGATATCTACACCAGCCAGGAGCTCTCTGGTTGCCAGAGGAACCTGTGGAGGCCAGACAAGCAGCCCGGGTAACACACACAAACAAATTCCAGAACATTAACTAAACATGAAACCAAGTGAGCGTGACTTGGCTCATGACCTGAAGGACAGCATCAACCCACTGCCTGAATGCAGAAAAAGCCAGGTCTGAGGATAAGGCTGTTCTCCTGAGAAACTCTGAAGAATTTCACTACAAGAACCATTAGCAAAAACATCCTAATTCCTTTTAAATCCTGAGAGAGGTTGTAAAACCACAATTCCACTCTTAGATTTTTGAGTGTAACACAGATGCTATAGTCTCATAATGTTGGCATGGGACATACCTCTCTGCCACCTTGGATGTGAGATATTACAAGTTGCAGTTTATAACTGTAAGGAGGGAAATGCAAATGTGTCCCTTGCCTCCATTCCTAACTGGCAGCTTTGTTTAAATGGGACCTCTCCCCTTTAGGGTAATTAGTGCCTAGAACAGCTGCAAAACGAGTATAAGCCAGGAAAGTGCACATGCTAGAGCCACACAAATGCAGAAATACGTGCACGTAGATGGTAAATCTGTTCTGGATGCCTACTGCTAACACTCCACAGATAACTTAGAAGAGAAATTCTGCCAACTTAATCTAAAGACTAAATAACAGAGAGCAGTAGGAACTAACATAAATATTGTGCTTTTTGCATCAATTCTTAACTGATGCTTCAGAAAGTTGCTTTGAGTGAAATTTCCATTTTGACAATGCAGCTGTCAGGTAAGACACCCTTCTTGACCTCCATGCAGCAGCTCCAGCAAAAACCAAAAAAAACCAACCAAACCCCATGCTCCCTCAAAACACACAGTCAAGGAGTAGTTATCTCCAATGCAACAGTGAGTTGCATTTCCAATCTAAGGCTGGGACAAACTGATTTTGAACCAAAACTTCAAAATAAGCTGTCATTAATTAGTAATCTCTAAAGAATGGCCTCCGTCCTTGGTGCCTCTCAGTATTTCTTCATCTCACCCGGTAGCAGCAAAAACATTCCAGATTGCATCAGTTTTGATTACCCTTCAGATGAAGAGAGTCTCCTTTGGCTGGCTAACTAGGATTACACTCTATGTGGCCACTAGGACTTTGTCTAGTGACTTCTTGTTAAGAAGGATCAGCAGCCCTATAAGACTTGAATGCTACACAAAAGTTTAAGGCCAGGAAGAAGAATGATTGTTAAACATTAAGTTCTTCCTTCTTTGTTCTAGGCCTTTCAGCCATTATAAATTAACTGAGTCTCATGTAGAGGCTTTTCTTAATTTATACCTGATTCTCCTAGATTTAAGAGGAAAGAGCAAACAAGCAAACAACAGAAAATGAATATTTTGGAAAGAAGAGGAAGTCCAGCAGACACTATAATGAAGAGTGTGATTTGTTGGAACTTGCCATTCCCAAATGATGGATGTGACAGCACTTATCCCACAAGTAGCCCAATCAAGGTTCTTCAATTGTCAGTTCATGGTTAATTGCCTCCTCAATGTTTTTAAGTTGACGAAGCAGCCATGCTCTGTCTTTCTGTCTCTGTTAGAGAAGAAAAAATGTTATTTAATCAACCTAATCCATTCAGATACCAACTGCTTTCAAAAACAATCTACACAATGGACTTATGGCCCAACTTAATTTTGGTTGAAGTCTTCCATTTAAGCAAAGAAGCTTTTACTTGCAAAGCTGGCAAATTTTCTTGAGTTTTCAACACACTCAAGAGCAATATGGTACAGAGAAAAAACAAGGCAGAACAGAATCTGGTGGCTTCACACTGACACGACAACCTCTAAAGTCTAGCTCTGCTGCCTACCTATCCTTTCTATGGGCTTTCCACAGGCCCTTAGCAAATAATTAAAATTTCAGAAAATTGGGTTCTTGTGCACCACAGACAAACAACACCTTCAGGGCATCTATTAATCTAAGCTTTTCCTAGGAAACCCTACATTAGTCAAAAGGACAACTCACAAGAAACCACTTGCAATGACTGCCACTCTTTTTATAAAGCACTGCAATTTGGATTTAACAGAAGAGGGAGCATAATATTTGTTACTCGAGTTTGAGCAGACTTGCTAACATTAAGAAACTTTAGAATTTCAATTACTGATTTCTTCCTATTCTTAAATATCTTCTGGATAAAGATATCTTAGAAAACATACTTCCCCCCAGAGTACACAATGAGCCCTACCAGCTCACAAGCTGAAGCAAATGCTAGTTTGGAAGTTTGCATGGCATCCCATTTGTGATTAGGAATGGTATCACAGAGTCTACCGGGTTATGACCCAGTTCATAAACAGATGTCCTCACTGCTAAAGTTACAGAAGTGTTCTATTAGTAAACTATTCCCACTTTACTAGTAAGAGCTCTATATATTCTGCATTAGTAGGAGTTTGTGTAACTTGAATGGCTATTGAATAACTACATGAAAGTCTTTACCTGAAGAATTTTATCGATTTTCTTCTTTTTGGATTTTGCTGCTGGGGGATCTTTTATCCCTGGTAATCCAGAAACAAGCCATGAAGGTCCACTCTCAGAAGTTACTGCACCATCCACAGGTGCTTCGGTGGTAGCCTGAGTTTCTATGTTTGGGACAACCTTGGGAGCTGGCTCTTGATTTGATTCATCAGAGGCCAACACAGTGGAAAGCCTCCTTCTAGAAAACACAAGCCGAGAGCTTTGGCTTTTCTCTTTACTTGGTTCTTGCAAGTCAAATGCTGTTGAAGGCCTTTTTGGAGACATATGAGGGAAGTATGCATCAACACGTACTAATGATACTTGAGATAATGATCTGCTTAGATTTAATTTTGGTGTTGGAGATTCATAGACTCTCTTTGTGGCATCTTGGTCCTTGATTGACTGATTTGTCAGATCTGTGAGAGATGGATTTATTCTTGAAAGCATAGAATCCACTGGGGTGCTGTGCTTCACCATCCTCTTTTTCAGAGATCTTTTAACATTCAGAAAAGAATCCTCTTCCTCTGACATCCTGAAGTCAGATTTACTGCCTTAAGAAAATAAGAAGATTGTGTCATTGTTCACACTGTGAGAGATGCAATGCAAGCTGCTTTTTAGCAGCAAACTATTAAATCCGAAGTGTTCCTATTTACAGGTCTATATTCTGTCTTCACATGGAATTTATCCTTTATATAGATCAGTTTTCAAGCATTTGGAAGAGCTATGTTGAAAAAAGAACATGAGAACACAGCTGGTCACACATCCAACACTTACTCCTCTCCTAGCCTTCTGCATGAAGAGCTCTAAGTGTGCTAGAATTTTTAAAGATCTTTCAATAATGCACCTTCATTAAGATGGTGTTTTCTCCTTCCAGGTATATAAATAATATGCTTTTGGGGTTTCAGCTGCTAACACTCCTTATGTAGCTTAAAACAGTTAGATGGCAGAGGGACTACCATTTTGTAGCAAAAAATCAAGTGCTCCAAAGAGATAGGCAGAGAATTTCTGGATTCACCAATGATCTCTTAATCAAATTGCCATTTTGTTTCCCTTAATTCCTTGAAAGGGGGCTCACAAACATCTAATTCCTTCCTATTTACTTGACATTTATCTTACATCAACTGACCCTAAGCTTTGATTCCAAGAAAATATATTTTCTATGCAAGTCTTATTTCAACTGCATTTACAATGACAAGGTTGCTTTTGCTCATAGCGTTATTCCTATCCCTTTTGCAAACCTCCAATAAAAAGAAACTATACTTCTTACACTTGCTACTTCTTGGGCAGAGAAACCCAAGATAAAAATATATAAAAATATCCAATTTAAGATATATTTAAGGTAAATATCTAAATCAGGTGAGCAGTTATGTATTCCTGGTAATTGTTGAACTCTGCTTTCATGAGGTTGTTCAGATATTTAATGCAGGTTGATTGCCCCATATTCTAAGCTGTATATAGATTGTGGCCTTGGAGGGGCAAGACAACAAGACTATCATGAAGCAGAGCCCAAGAAGACAGGGAGGTATATTTGCCATAGTAAAAGGTATTAGTTCTCCATTCCTTGTCAGTATTTTGTACCCGTGTAACATCTAAGTTTTCTAGTAGAGTTTCACACCCACTTTAGTGTTTCTGAACACAAACGCAGTAATAGATAGAGCACTGACTCTTCAACACAGCAGAAGTCAGGCGTTTTGTGGGTTTTTTGCCCCTTAGAAAGGGGGAAGAATACTCCATAATCATTTTTATTTGGATACCCATTTCTTCACTGTCTTCTTAGCAGTGCTAGCTTGCACACAGGCAATACTTAGTCTACAGAGGCTGCCTTCACCTTTCCTGTTTAGACAGACTGACTTTCTTTAGTCTTTGTCATAGAAGCTTATATGATTAAGCTTAGAAAGGGAATAAGAAGGGGTTTGCAGCCACCACTCCTCCCACAAACCTATCCTCAGCTATATATTTTAATGCTTTCCCCTTCATCATTAAATGGTCAATTAAAAGCTACTTCTTACTTGAATTAGTTTTAAACAATTATTTTCAACCAAAGATTCTATGGAAAGGAGTATTTTTTTTTATTTCACATTTCTCTAGAAAGATGAATATACATGTGAGCAACAGGTTTGGTTTTTTTCCTACTCTAACACCACTATAAATAAAAAAAGTCTGAAAGCAACAGAGAGATATAAACTGTTTGAGAATATCAAAGTATATCACAAAGAATTTATTTTGCAGGAAATTTGCTAAAAATATAGACACTTACCAGACCTACAAGGTTCTATCAGATATCTTCCTTCTTTCTTTCCTATTTAAAGTAATCTAGCTTCAGCTGCTACTTCCGTTCTTATAGACCTGCTTACCCTAGCCGTCCTTTGCTGCAGTCACTCCCTAATTAACACATTTTTGGGGAGTATCAGCATTGCTTCTAACTGAATAAATAGCTAAATAGAAATCTAGGAGTAAGTAATCATGGGAAAATGGGCTAGCCAACTTATCTATATACTATGTTTATTGCTATTTAATCTCTGCTGTTTGCTGACTATTTCAATCACAAAAATACTCTGGTCGTAAATTGGCTTCACATGGCTGCTTAAGGCCTGGGAGGATCTGCTGCAAGATGGGTGCATGTTGGAGTATATTGCCATCCTGATTTTATTTCTCACTGCTTTACTTGCTCAAAAATAAGTGGGAAATTAATGTTAAATCTGCTATGAAAAAGCTCTTCTTTTAGGAAAATACAAAGTGAGAATAAACTGAAAAATTGTGAATTTCATGGTGTTTGCAGCTAACTGCTAATGACAGCATTTTATCTTGAATCCTGCGTTTTCAAAGTATCAGCTCAGAATTCCATTGGTTTGAAATGGTATAGTTTAGGTGGAGGACTGTAATTTTTATCAAATGAGAAGCAGCTGGACTACAACAGTCCTTGTGAATTGCAAGTCAACTCTGTGATAGCTGACAGTAAACAGCTGTTATCACAATGCTGTAGAGCAAGAGCAGGTGTGAGGGAGCATGTGCACCAATAGTGGGGCAGCCCCTTTCGACAAAGCATGACCTGTGGACCTTTAAGGTGATCAGACAGAGCTAATTTCACAGCTTTATGTGAATGACCTGGGGTTGTAGAGTGCATCTAGCACACATAGAGGGGCAAAAGCACTGATCTCGCAGGAATTTGAACTTTTGGTTCCAGGGAGTCTGGGTATTTCAAACCTAATCATAAACCACTCTCTCTTGCCACATTAATAGTTGTACTATGAATAGAGAATTGGAGCTACCAGTTCAGTATTTAGAAGTAACAGTCTGTCAGTATATGGATAAAGTTGCTAGGCTTAAGTTATGCGCCCCTAAGGAGCTGAAAGGGAGCTTGAGAAATGGAGGCACATTACAATCACATGGATTGCATGAGTAAACATCTTGGAAATAAATAGTCTGTCCAGGATAAGCTATTTATTTCCTAAATTCCCAGGGGAAGCTCCTACAGGAATATTTTGAGAATTAAACAAAAACTATTTTGAGATACTTGTGGCTGGGGAAAAAAAAAAAAAAAAGGTCTCAGTCCTTTATACACATATATCTTTACCTCATTTTGAATATTTGTAGTTAGTTTTCATACCTTGTGGCTTGGTGAACAAACTCACCAGTCCAGCTGTGCTGTGCCTTGCAGGCCAGGCAAGCCAGTGCTGTATATAGTACAGGCACAAAATGATGTCTTGACACGGTGTCGCAATGTTTCTGCTGTCCTGCTGTACTGTGGCACACAATATCACCTCTCCCAGCAAGGCAATGATGCAAACAACACTGAGCAGCATGGACCTGCCTGAAGCTTTTTGGGGTGCTGAGACAACTGACAAAATTTTGCTGGCCCCCTTCAAAACCTCATGGCCTTGCCTCCCAGCTGGTGCCTGGTGCCCCTTGCTGTGCTTTTCCTCCCTTTTTGTGTCCTTTTCCACTGTATTTCACAGTCTGCAAGTGCTGTCTGTAGCTGCATCATCTTTATGTCTACCTTTCATGGCCTGTTCTGCAAAACTCATAAAAAACAGCCTTCCCTTTTCCTAAAAGCTTTTTCTAGAACCCTGCTAAATACTGTCAAGATACAAATTAGGAGATTTGCAAGTTGTTTTTGCTGTTAATAATGGTTTATCTTACATCCTATAGATTCATCTCTTTATCAGGCAGTGGCAGGACATTACAGACAAAAGGAAAGACGTAACTGTACAGAGATAAGACAGAAAAGTGTCCAATATTAATGTAAGAATCAGAGCTCAGCAGAACATCTGCAGTGATGATATTACCTGGGTCGCAGTGTATCTGTAGCCAGGTTCTATAGCTGAACAGGAAACCCCCAACTTGAGTGACACCTTGAAAGTTTCTTACATCTTTCAAAGAATGACACGTACTGTGTCCTGCACTTAGACCTATTCATTATGAATAATTCCTTCATTAAATTTACATTCCATGAAATGATCATCTTTATGCTCAGCATTGTCTACTTGATATTTTGATCAATAATCAAAAGTTTGGATACAGCCTTTTGGCCTATATTTACACACAATTCCTCTCATTTGTTGCATAATGCAAGATGACACTCAATTCTAGCAATGTTATTATGTATCTCCATATACATTATATCAGACTCACTGCTGTAGGTTTATGTCTTGAAAGATTCTTTTGTTGATCTCATTTTAGGAGATAATTTAATCTTCTTTCTAAATTTCTTCCAAAAATGCAAAACCTACTTAGGTTACTGCATTCCCTTAAATGAAACATTAATTCTTGCAATTTTTTCTTCCAAAGCCAACAAAAGTGGGGAATATAATACCAGCACAGTGCTTTGTTCAAATTTCAGCCCCTTTGTTCCAGTTCAAATACATGAATTCACTTCAAAGGAGGTTTCATCTGGAAAAGGGAAATACTGGAATTGCTTTTCAGTTTACCAAGGAGTAATAAACATAGAGAGACAAAAATGGACACCTTTCTTCCTTTGTCTTCTGGTTTGTTTTGAGAGACTGCAATTCTTCAATTGCTGCTCTTTTAATTTCTTCATTTTCTACTTTGAGGATGTCACCAAGCAGTTCTCCTGAAGGAAACTCGTATTCTGAGCCCATCCTTAGCTCATACGCTTCCCTAACATATTTTCTCTAATTGGATATGCAGTTCTGGTTTGTGAAGTCACAAATATTGCATAAGTCTCCAAGCTAGGTGCTCTCCAAGAGTTGGGTGCAGTCTTTCCTGGGCAAAACACTAAGAGGCCTTCTCCCCGCTCTTGCAGCTACTTGGATGTTTATAGAGGGTGATTCCACAAAGAAGTATGTAACGAGAAATAGGGGCTGGTAAGTAGAGCTCAGCATTCTACTCTATCTGATGGCCCATGGTGGAATGACTCTTTTTCAAAGCTTTATAAGGAAGAAGGAAGAGCCAGAGGAAATATGGATATGGTGGTGAGGAGCAAAAGGAGAGTGAAAAGAAGAAATTAAGAGAGCAACACAAACCTGAAAATGTTTTCCTAAATTTAGACTCATGTAGAAAGACTGAAATAAAAGACAGATAAAAGCAGGGGATAAAACAAAAGAAAAAATGAAAAATAAGGGAAATTAAATTGTTTCCTAAGTGATTTAGAAGATTGGGCCCAAATTTCAGGCTGTTTATGGATGAAAGTCCATAAAAATACAAATCTGATTCAAGTTTGCATAAACTATTCTTCCTATGTCTGAGTTTTGTATATAGGCAAGTCAAGCAGGAATGCTCTAGGAGTGCTGATGAGACTGAGAGCAGTGAAAATAGGAGTGAAACTTTTTATTTGCCAATGTGAAGTCTAAGATAAACAGGCTGCCTCATGATGGACTAACCTCTGCAGAACAGTGCCTCCTTTGGGACTGGAAAGCATTATGGTACAGTGGGAAAATGGAGAAATAATTCTGTCCCAGCAAGCTCTTTGGACAGCCACAGAAGTGGAAGCACTGCAACACATTCTGTGGACTTAATGTCTTCAAGTGCATAAAGCTGCACAGAGGAGGTCAGTGGAACCTTTTGAAAGCACCTTAGCACTATTTCCACTTATTTCAGTAGGAATTACATATCTGGACACCATGAGTTTTGTGATAAGGTAAACAGTGGGAAAAACATTTTATATATGTGTTTGGAAGACACTTTAGAGTAGAATAGAACAGAAAGTATTAGAATAGAAAGGAACAGAATATTTCAGTTGGAAGGGATCTTTAATGTGCAACCAGTATAACTGAAGGATATAATTAAGGGTATTGTCTGAATGACTCTTAAACACTGACAGGCAAAGGGAATCAACCACCTCTTCAGGAATTCTTTTCCAGTGTGTGACCACCCTCTTGGTAAAGAAATGCTTCCTAATGTCCAATCTAAACCTCCCTGAACAAACGTGGCTTTGAGCCATTCCACACAGTCTGGCATTGAGTACCAAGGAAGAGAGATTACCAATTCCCTCTGCCCTTCCCCTCCTCAGGAAACTGTGGGGAGCAATGAGATCTGCCCTCAGCCTCCTTCTTTCCAAAGTAGACAAAACCAGTGTAGCATATCTGCTAGCATATCTGCCAGCCCCTTCACCAGTAAAATCTTTGCTGAAACTTCCAGAAACCAAGGACAATATGAATCCTTTGTAGTCTGTTAAACAAACTTTTCAGTGCCTGAAAAGCATTGTGTACAATCTTGCTTTTCAGCAATTCTAAAGTTTTTGCCTTTTGGAACACTTTCTTCACATGTTATTTATATCATTGTGGTAATATGAAAGTGGTACCTTTGCAAGTGTTGGAGGTTCCCATTTTTCAGTGTGGCAATCACTTCTTTCTGGCCAGAGGCAAGATCAGTGTCTCTGTCTACAGTGTCCAGGAACAAACTTTGCATAATTTTCATTCCAATCTGATCATAGAAGCACCTCATAAGGAGCCTGAGAGGAAGGCTTTAGGGAATCCTGGATAAACAGGTGTAGCATTTTCATAACCTCTCAGCAAAAACATGGCTTTGTGCTAGCAATATACTGAGTCATGATGGGTGCTTCAGGTTATATATTTCTACATGTTTTGGTTATGACTGCTATGACTGGACCTGTTCAACTGGACAACAAATCTGATTTTGTGCATTCAAAACCACAATCTTGAAGTACTTACTGGGTTTCATGCCTGCTCAGAAAGTCTAACCCTATTTAAATGTCTAAATTATCTTCCATATGATTAATTTCAATAAGAGTTTGAGGACCAATGAGACTTGGCTCTTTGTCTCTGAACCATTTCAAATAGTCTTAAAAGCTTTTAATATGGATGTTGATATAAATTCTTCATCGAGGTCCACCAATTGCAGGCAATTGGAAGAAGTGTTCGAACAGCCAATGTATTTTCTGCTTTAATGCAACAGTAGGACTGAAGAAACAAATTTCTTAAGGAATATACTTTTACATCTTATAGAAAAGTTCACTGCCATGTCCTCCCTGTTTTGACCAGCTCTGCCCTCAGATAGTGATTAATGTCTATGTGAAAGTAAGATTAGTTTGCACTCATATAAAAATGCTACAATATTAAGATCAATTATAAAAGCTTAAAGTATTAAAAATTGTTGCCTCTCTTTGTTAAACAAGGTTATAATACACAACTAGCCAGTTTAAAAGCATTTTAAGGGATGTCAAATTGAAAAAAAAAATGTTAATGTAGAAGTCTGGAGGATCAATATTCAACTTCAAAATATCTAATAATCTCAGTAAGAAGTCAGGCATACTTTATTAGCAGCAGAGATCACTGACCTTGATAAAATCAATGTGTTACCACTGCCTTTGTAATTGCGTCAATGATTCCTCTTCATTACACTCTTGTCTCACCAGAATGCCACCATGTGCTCTGCCTGCATGTTGTTTATTCACCAGTCGGTGTCCTATACACTTTCTTCATGTTTCTACACTCCACAAGTCAATCTGAGTTAATATTCAACTGGGACCTTTCCTCAGTAACTTGCTGTGTCTTTTCTGATACAACTGCTCCTTTTTAATTATGCTGGCAGAGCTGCTGAGGAGCACTAACAGAATTGCCAAAGTTCAATAAACATACAGAGTAACTATAGAGTTTGGGGGAAAACAGTCCGTGCTGCTTTCATGACCTTTGGCAATAGTATGAGCCCAGTTTGGCCAATGCCAAACAAATGTCTAGCTTCAGATCTCTCAGCAACCAGAAAATGATGGATTTGTTTTACTTTATTGCATCCAATAATAAACTAAATATGCTGTATTTTTGCAGTGCATTAGCACAGCCAGACTGAGTGCAGGCCTGTGCAGGAAGCAAGGCCAGGTGAATATAAATGGCTCTTTCTTGTGGCATTAGAATTGTGCAGATGAATCCCCAGGTGGTCTAAGTTGAGGGAACACTAATTAGTTCATCAGGGTCCCACTGAAGCAGATCACTTCTGATCGGGAAGCTCATCTGCTTCATCTGTGGTGGTGTAGTAATTTATATGTTACACTGCCTCGATGAAAGTCATCATTGGCATCTTCAGAGTGTGCCTTGTACATGAAAAGGTAAATATTCTTGATCATACTGGCTACTTCATCACTAGCTTCTTCCTTTCTAGTTCTTTATGGCTAAATGTAATAACAGTTAAGCAATGCCTGGTTATAAATACAGGAACAGTGCAAGCCTAGGAGACTCACATTAATGTAATATTAAAAGCCAGTTTCTATTCTCTAAACTTTGAGCCCAGAAACCTATGCAAACTACTGCTAAAGTTGACAGCAGAAATAATCTGCGCAAGATTGGATTTTAGGATCAGACCAGGACTCCTAAGCAGCCTGACTATACCTCAAGATCCCCATCCTTAAATGCTCTCTTGACAGTTCAGAGGATTTCATGAGAGCCAAAAATGTCACAGACAATCTCTAATACATGGCTCACTTTACAGTTATGACTCTTTTTTTCCATCATAATGGCCCAAACAAGAATATGGGCCATGATTTGATACCTGTATAATTGTTTCCGTCCATTGAACATCATGTTCTGCCAGCAGAAACAGCATTAGGTGACCCACTGCTCCAGGGGATGGCTGCAAAACTGGAAGACTTTGACATAGATACAGTGGCAGCGCACCAATGTACACAATGGAAAATGTACACAATGTTCTCTTTTTCTATTCGCCCCTTCTGGTCATTTTAAATGGACATTATCCTCTGATAATATTTTTAGACAAGAATCTCAGTTTCAGTCCTGAGTGGTTTATGCTATGGAAATGCTGTCTGGAATTCCTCATGTCCAAAAGTGTTACAAGAGAGGTAACAATCTAATGCTGATACTGCCTCATTCTTTAAGCCAAATGAATTCTCATACTGTCTCTGATATGGCTGTGTAATGGGGCAGAAAAAAGTCTCCAAGTAATGACCTGAGTCATTAATCCAGAACATATACTATGTTGTTAACATTTGTGTCTGTGAGTGAACATATTTTATACACAATATAAGTAGCTCTGTGTGTATTCATGTATACAGAATTCTCCAAAACAACACTCGAAGGGTTGCATATTTTAATATAAAGAGAAAGCCTTAAAATACCAATGTGGCAGAATAGGCACAATGAAAGGTGAAGGACAGATTTTCAGTTTATTTACATCCTTTCGACTTTAGTGGAGTTATTCTGATTTACACTTAGGAAGGTCTGGCATGTTGTCTTTTAGAAGGGAAGGACAAGGCAAAAAATGTCTACATAGGGCCTCAAACAATTGTCACTAATGCAAGGGCAAACCAAGAACAGTTCCATCACACTCCTGACAACACTGTAATTCTGTACAACTCACACTGTACTCTCTCATGTGCAAGGAAAACAGCTGGGCAGCCTCTGTCTAGCACCTGGATTAAAACCCCTTGCATGTGAGCCCAGGCTGCTATACATCACGGGGGACCCTGCATTTCCAAGTTATCTCGGGGCACATCTTCATGGACAGGAATGAAGCACCTCAGCACCTCTGCTTCTGTTCTGATCTGGCCGCTCAGAGTCTGGGGCTAGGAGTCTGCTCTCATTTGGTAATGGTACAGTCAAATTACTTTGAACTACTCAAACCTGTGACTCTCTTGCGAGGCATATTACCTGATAAAACTGTATCAGTTTTAAAATCAGTTTCAAGTTAACCTATGCAATTTTGCTCTCAGGTTTGCTCTGTATTTTGCATAACACAAACTGCCTACAATCTACACTTGTCCCAAATTGACCAATTATTTCTGTTTTGTGGAAAGGGAGAGATAAACTTCCCCTCACTGTCTTCTGGTTCATGTGGCTGGTATTTTGCTGTAAATATCATTGCATACTTACTTTTCTCTGCTTGCACTGTGAATAGTACACTTGGCCCAAGCTGGCTTGCACTGTGGTCAATGCAGAAAATCAGTGAGATTCACAAAGGAGCTAAATTGTTCTCATGAGATTCTTTAGTACAAAGCAATTCTGAAAGCAGAATTGCAGCATTTCTAGAGGCATTTTCATAGCTTGAAAACTGAAAAGCTGTAGCTGGACCCTCTGAGACGCAGCTTGGTATATCATAATGAGTGCAACTGGTTTTAAAAAACAAACAGAAAAAATCTCAAAGAACCTCCCTGCCAAAAGCCAAACCAAAACCAAAACAACAATCTCAAGCAGCTGTTTATTCAAGCAAATTTTTCCTTTATTTTAATTTGATTCCAGAAATTATAATAGTGCAAACACTCAGTATAAAAGTTGCAATAAGAAATTTACATTCACATTTAACATTTCAGTCCATTCACTTTTTAACATAAAAATAGGACAAATATTCAATTGCTCTTCTCAATTTAACAATCCTGAAAAAGACTGGAAGATACTCTACAATAATATATTTACATAAAAATAGACCCGTATTATTAATGAAAATCTATCATTAGAAGTTACCCAGTGGTAAGTTATTGTATTGTACTATGTATATACATATATATATATATAGTGTATAGCTATAAAGATAAAAATATTATTTATAGTTTCAGTGGGCTATAGGAGTTGGAATAATGACAACTTGACTTAGTAGTTCACCCCTTAAAGTTAGGACTCTCCATTTTACCTATGTAGATGTTTCTTTTGTGATATAGTCCTCCTGGTCCTTTTGAAATCAATGGTCACACCCCATTTAACATGGTAGAGGAATAGACACTAGAATAAGGCCTAATCTAAAAATTCAATAATTGTTGAAGTTCATATTTTCATTAATTTTACTGGGCTGTAAACAAGACTAAAAGTTCTACAGGAAACTTTTATGCCAATAAATACAGAGAATACATTGGTTTTCCCAAATGTCTGTCTACCTTGTGCAAATAATTATTTTTTTCCACAAAGTCTAAGCAAATATTCAAGTTAGTTAAGAAGCAATGCTGAATTTGCTGCAAACATCTGCAGATTAAGTCGCTGATAAGATTCCTCTTGCTCAGTCTTCTCACTGAATGTTTCAATTCAACCAGCCTTATAATACTCCAAGCCTGTGTCTTTCCTCTAATATTTTAGTAAAAAGTGGTATCCAGACACAGACAACATGACTGCTCTTGAAATGAGTTTGCATGTTCTTTTTAAACTGCTAGGGAACATGAAGTAGGCTACACCACTCTTTTTATCTGTGCCTCTTCTTTGGACCCTGGAGCAGAGAAGCTACTCTGTTTGCTGACGGCAGATTGAAGCCTTATTGCCCAGCTTGCTGCCAGCTGCTGGTGCCTGCACTCCCTCCACAGGGCATGTTTATGTGCCCTGGCAGTTTTGTTGTCACATGTACTACTTCCTCACGAGATTGTGTTAAATTTATTTCTTTTCTCCTAAGCATCTGTTATATATAAAAAATCAACTTTCTGAAAATGTATATTCTTTTGAATAGTTTGACAACCATGTGACAGAGGACCTACAGAGGGAGATGCTAAAGCAGGCCTGTGTGGACAACAAAAATATGATGGCACTGAACTGAGGATGAGTAAAGGATAGAAGGAGTACCAGTTTATGAAGCAGCAGTGTTTTATGAGCTGTAGGTCATATTTTACATCCAAAGAAGACTTACGTGGTGTTAAGAGGGAGGCAGGTATGTCTAGCTCCATCTCCTCCTATTGCTATAGTATTTATTACATTTAAATATTTATAGGATGCTTAAAATTATGGATAAGCCTATAACGAACTCTCTGTCATCATGTGTGGGCAGACTAATTTTGGTTTTAGAACACAAGCTCTGTGTGGTCTTTTGCTTCCTACCTTCGGCCGCTGAACATTAATTATAAAACACTATAAAATCTTTTCAATGAAAAGATTGGAAAAAATGCTTAGTATCTTATTTTCAAGCAGAATCTATGTGCATATGGCAGCAGGGCAGAAGTTAACCTCCAGACAGCAGCGAATACAAGAATTTACCAGCAGGATAAAATGCAGACAGATGTTACTTGCAACACAAGTTTTATAAACAGAGATTTTAAGAGATGGGTCAAATTTGACTGAATCTGCTTGAAACTGCGAAATGTGTGTCAACATTTAACCTCTGCCAGAATTTCAAAGAAAATAATATCACTGCTCTAAGATTCTCTGTATTGAGTTATTTTTACTAGAAAAGGTAGCTGTTCTTGGACTCTAGTGTTTATACTAGTCAGCATTGCTTTTATTCTTACTGTATTCTCTAATATTTTTCAAAGCCACTTCTCTGAAACAACTAGGTGTTTGAATGCAGAAAAGAAACTCTCCATTTGCTTTGTCTAAATTCAGTTTTGAACAGACAATTATACCTCTAAATAGGAGCAAGTTATGAAATCTCTTTTCTTCTTTGTTTTTCCTTATTGAGCCCTCACATTACTGTAAATAAAGCAGGAATTCTAAGTGAAGAAGAATCTTTACTGTAGCAATTAAAAATATAATTATCATGAAACAATTTTGATGGCACCAGTAATTAATTTTCCTTTACATTTCATTGAAAATTCTTGATGTATTGCTTGAATGGTATTTGAAATGTTAAGAACAGACAACCTTTGCACCGATGTGCACTAAGCAGCAAAAGACATGAGAAATCACCTAAGTAACTTCAGTGTGCCAGCTGAAGGTTTTCATAACTTCTGCCACTACAGACAGGTCTAGGATTAAAGCAGAAGGTCAGGCACTTGAAAGTAAGACATGATACTGTGCACAACCACAATAATTAAACCTCACTATTGCCCACAACAAGAACTGTTTGTTAGTTGTTTTACTGCCAGCAGGTTAACCTACATCTAGCAAACCTGACAGTTCAGTTACAGGGTGTTCTGGAGAGAAGAGCATCCAGCTTTGTGAAAGGAGCCCCAAAGATCTGAAAGTATTTTCTGCAGAACTCATCTCACTGTATGTGCTGAGCTTTCTAGGAAACTCATTCTTCTTCAGGTTGGGCCCACATATACCTATGTATGGCCTCCTTCTACAAACAAATGGAGCACTCCTTGCATCCACATAGCTGTACTGGTAGTAAACAAAAGTAGGAAAGGAACTAATAAAAAAATCTTCACAGTGATGCAGCACTTTTTGTTTCTTCAGTTTTATGCAGGTGTGTCATGTCTGATGCCACAGAAGGCATAAAATGGGGATCCTAACATAAAGAAGTAGATCCTCCAGCATGCAGTAAGGCACAAGCAAAACCAAGTCCTTTCAGGACATACACTATAAATGTTAACCAATTCTAAATCAAATTCCAAGGTGCTTCTTCATGATCAAAAAATAGGCATTAAAGGTGACAATCCCCAACTATTTCTAATAATTCCTTATGAAATTCTGGAAGTAGTTCACCAGAACATCTTGAATATTTTTGTAAATGTGAACTGACACAAAACCTCAGAAACTGATTTGACCATGCAATTAAACACAAACGTTTTTTTTTTTTTTGCTTCACTGTGAATCTGGTTAAGTACTCCCAGATCGTATACTTGACTTGTCTCAAGTCACTGAGTTTTACCACTGACTTCAGATTGCCCATTTTTTTTTCTTCTTTCCTTTTTAACCTTGTACTGATCAGATTGTAAATCACATCAGGGCATCCAAGCAGCATGATATTTTGAAGAGGAATTAAAGAGCAACAGGCAGCCACCCCTTTTTTATGTACTTCTCCCATTATTTACATTAATATACTTAGCAGTGATTTAGATTTGGCCTGAGAACTCAGTGAGATATGTGATTAAAAGGAACAATGATGTAAAAATTGCCTATACAGAGTTCTGGAAATTGGCAATCATAAACAGGGTTGGGGTACAGGAGCAGTGTCCAGATTGTCATTATTCACAACAGTTACACTTTGCTGAGATGTAAAACCCACTGAAATTGAGATGAGTTAGTTTATGACTGTTAGAAACCCTTAACTACTGCAATGAAGACAATCATCAGTACAAGGTAGTGGTTTTTCTATGCAGGGAACAAGGATATACTGTATGGACCTGCCTCTTAACTTAGGATGACTAAAGTACTTGTAGAAGCTGTACTACTTAGTTAACCCTACAGTCACCTGATTAAACAAACAAATTAGTGGATTTCTGAGTCCTATTATAAAACTAGCTCAAACTGTAAAATGCAAATCTTTATGCAAAGCAGAAAGTATTCACAGTCCACATCCTTTCCCCTTTGCCACAAGACTCAGTGTTATGCTCGTCAAACACTCCTTATTTATCATTCAGCAATTATATGAGTACTTTGAGAAGTAATCCTGAGTTATAGTGACATTGATGTGACAACTTTAAAAATGAGGAGTGCAAAATACCTTCAGAATTTTAAGTTTTCCTTCCAAATTTTAAGTTTTGTTCATCATCTTTATGGTAAAAATAAGATAGAGAATTGGAAATTGATTTCTTATTCCAATGTCACTAGTTGACATCAGCCTCAAGCTGTGGGTTAGGCTGTGATGCCTAAGGGAGGCATCTCTGGAAGTATGAAATCAGCATAGAACCCAGATGGCTCAGAGCCAGATAAACCAAATTAACTTTCTCTGGATAGCTTTGTTAAATACTCTCTGCTTAGCCATAGAAACTATTTGCAAAATAAATGTAAAAATCTGACAGAAATAAGGCAACAAAATTATTTTTATATAAATATATATATATATATATATATACACACACACACACATATATATATATACATATGTATGTATGTATCCAGGAATACCACCTAATTGCATTATGTACTTTTCACATACAATAACTTACTATCGCATTAGAAATACTCTGGGTAACCTTAATGGGCCAAATTCACCTTCTTTGCCTTCCATAGTGTTGCACCTGCATACAGCAAAGATGGATTTGACACCTGGTCCTTCTTGATGACAATACTACATCAATTGCAGTATCAGAGAATAACCACTGAATGTCAGATACTACACCATTTTGAACTAGAGTATTGTTTTTCTTTTTTTATATTACAGAAAGTAGTTTATTGCTTCTAATGACCAGAAGGTACCTTATGAAGACAGCTTAGATGTTGATAAGACTTTTCATATACTTGTGTTATGGACCTTGAAACACTGAGGTTGGCAGATCACAATCATGAAGTTATTTTTCTTCTTTATTTGCTGTTTGTATTTTGATTTGCTGAATGCACATGCAACTAGTGATTTAACTGTGCCAGAAGTGATATGTCAAAAACATTTAGGAAAACTTACTGTTTTGTTTTACTGAAGTCAGGCATGAATGGCATGCAGTAGATTGCAAGGAAAACCAAAAAGACATCCATTTTAAAAGGATATATAATGTCCATGCACATGTAAAATGCCTCTTACAAAAATCATTAATTTTTGTTAAAAGTGTGCCTTTTTGCTTCTTTTTATACAAGTGTACATGCAATTACCTGTCCAAGCTAAAACTATTTACAAAATTTTATAGTACAATACATCTTTTAAAGTGAATAATACATGAAAGGCCAATGTTTTCTGTTGTTTTGTAACACTGTACAAGATTAAAAATAAGGCATTATAATATACAGGTTTATCACAAATTAAAAAAATGTTGGTTTTCACTGTAATAAAAAACTCTAACTTGAAAGAATATTATGGCTAAATAGTCCTCCTGCCTGGGCAGAACACATACAGAATCTGGACTTGCTAATGTAAAGAAAACGCATTCTTTCTGCTACAAGCAGGAATCCAACACAGGAGAATGATTCACGCTGCTTACTAATGTTTTCAGACTCTTCAAAGCACTGAAATGGCACAGGTCATATACTGTTTCCCTTCAAACAGTGACATCCAACTACTTAATTTTGCCTGACAGATAAATTACAGGCAAAAGTGTGAAAGAAATTTTGGTTACAGTGTTCTAAAATATTCAGCTCAGCATTGGTATTACACATTGCTAGAGCCCAAAGCAGAACTTGGCCTACAGAAGCTCAACTCCTGACCTTTACAAGCATACTAAACTGGTGATTGCTGCAGGCCTTGTGGATACATAAGGGGATGCAGATGCAGCCTTAACAAGCTGAAGCTTTTGGCTCAGTCTCACCTAGGGAAAGTGAGGGAAAATTTGTATTTGTTTGGTGACGATAAGGGAGCGTCACTAGCCACAGTGCAAAGCAGCTACAAAAAACTATGTGTTTTACAGGCTAAGTAAAAATGATTTCTAGTCAATGTAAATGGAATATGTTTGGAAATATCTAGTCACTAATCCGATGGAATGCAAGTTTGCAATCTCAGCAGAGAATAATAATTAAAAAAAATATTTGAAGATAAAGGTAGTATAGGAACACTTAGAAATTAGCTCTCAAGACTAAAGATCTCTGACACTTATACACTTATATAAAGAATGAAAGATTTCAATTATTACTATTATCTGAAAGAGAGAACATGCAAACTGATGTGAAATATTGTGCTTGCTATTGACAGACACTGACATGCCAAAATGGCATCACTTTGTTGTAGCACTTGTATCTGTTAATTGTTTCAAGCTAACAGCTGCACAAAACAGTGAACAGAAGTACAGGAGGCTATTCTGCCCACAGATCAACAAATTACAATCCTCAGATGGACACTAGGGACTTTTGGTTACTGTGGGGCAGGCTCCTTGATGGGGCTACAGCAAGGTTACCCTGGCAAAAATCACAGCGCTTGACCAGAAAATTAATATATGCAGGGCAGGAAATCCAACTGCATGCAATAAGATGGACACAATGCAAATCCCACAGAAATCCAGGGAAATCCTTCTGATGATTTTCAGAGGTATTTGATTGGGCCACATACCATCCTAGGACAATTGTCAATAAAAATTTTGCTTGCAATCTTCCCTAATTTAGTAGAAAATGTGCATTTATGAAGTTTTCAGAAGTATTACTTCCATGTATATTTCCCCTCTTTCCATGTATAAAACTTACTAGACATGTCAAAGAATGCAGAAGAGCTGAGAGATACAATATGTCATTTAAAGCTATCACACAAGAACTGAAATTAAACAAATGTAGACAGAACAGGAAAATGGGGAAAACTATATGAATAGGGAGGGAAAGTGTTAAGATAAGGGCACAGCTTCATTATATCATGATTTCAATGGGCACTTAGCTTTCATTGTTGAAATTGCTGCTGGATCCTGCCTGTAATTTTTACATTGTATTTGACTAATTTGTGCCTTAGCTGAACTTTCTTCGTAATTGATACTGCTCAGTCCAGGACCACAAAGTAATATATAGTTTTCCCCATGGTAAAACCAGCAACAAAAGCCAGCAACAAAAACCATAATAAAAATACCAAAACCAATAATTCTAGGATGTTAATGATAATGAACTTCATGTGAGTGATAACCTGGTCTGTTGGAAGGTGTCCCTGCCTATGGCAACAGGCTTGGAACTAGATGATCTTTAATGCCCATTTCAACCCAAAGCATCTATAAATCTATGACTTAAAGTCTGGAAACTAACTCCAAATGTGCCAGCATTGATTCTGTAAGCTAGGACATACACACCAAATTGCCTGCAGTACCAAGAAGCCATCCTGGTCCACTCAACCTGCTCTGGGAGGCAGAGGCCTCCTCCAAAAATGCAGGATGAGAAGCTGTTGATGGACTGTGCCTGTCTGGTCCTTTCCACTAAACATGAAAAACTTTCTTACAAAAGTCACATGCCTTGTTTGACTGTTGGAAAAGAGGATCAGACTTTGAAAATCTTTGGACCAATTCTAATTAATTATCACCTGCTAATAATTTAAAAACGTTTACATGAATAATCTAAATTTACCTTGCTACATGATCTTTCACTGACATTACCAGGCTGGAAATGGATCTGGGAAGGGGAACCGTCACAAAAATATCAGCAGAGGGAACAATTCATTTGTGTTCAATGTCCACTTAGTCAAAGAAACCATGGCAAGATGCCTATATCTTGAGCCAAATAAAAAGAACAAATAAGTGATTTCATTAAAATCTTCTGTGTGGGGCTATGGATGTGTTTGGTCGATGTGTTTACATACTACCAGATCTACTTCTAGGATCTGAAGATGCTTTTATTTCATTATTATCAGTGAAATAATACCAAATTCACTGAATTAAAAAATTGTGTAACATGGGCTCTTTGATAGAGGAACGGTGTAATTAATGCTATTGCACGTAATGCTTTCCAACTTGGTTAAATAATTAAATTACCTGTGTGATGATTTAGTTCTCATAAACCTGTTAGAGAATATAACTAAGCAGTGTGCTTTACATGAATACCACTTATTCAATTTAGTTATGTAAATATTTGATGTTTTAAATCTGTATTCTCTACATGTATATTAAAAAAATTATTTAAATATCTCAAAACTAGAAATAAATTATTCTAGAAGAATATCTGTGAAGTGGGTACCTCTTAGGGAGACAAATTTCTTCAGTTCCATTAAGGTGCATATTATCTGTACAGCACAATTAGTAAGCAGTTCTCAGGTTTTTATAGTCACTTTAATCATAAGACTAACTTTTCCAGCTTTGTAATGAAGCACCTAGCAGACAGGGCACATAAAAATTAATTTAAAACTGCTGAAAAACACTGGAGTCCCACAGTATCCTGATGTGGAGAACAGAAATTTCTGCAACATTTCTTTAACCATTTGCATCTCCTGACATAGTGCTGTACGTACTTTTCACACAAAAAATTACTGCTCCAAAGCAAAAGCTGATAAAAGGGGACTCTCTCAGAACCTTCTTTCCACTGAAATCTGTAGCAAAATAGACCCACCAAAGGGAAGTGTGACAGCTAGTACATAAAAATTTTCTGTTCTACAATCTATACAACTTATGCATTCTGGGGTAGGATGTTTAGTTTTGTGGGTTGTTTTGGGGTTTTTTTCCCTTTTTTTTTTTTTCTTTTTTTTTTTTCTTTTGTTGTTGGTTTTTGATCTTAGGGTTTTGAGATTCTTTGGGGGTGGGGGGGCAGGATGGATGGATTGTTTTGTCTGTTAAAAGGAAGTTTTGCATGTTTTTAGACAATGTAAAGTTTTATTTCTCTTCTGGAAAGCAGCTGAGGTTAGTAAGCCTGTGAATCCCCGTCAGGACAATATGGCACATGTCCATGGAGTACCTGTCCCTCAGCAGGATGACCTTCAACTGCTCCCACCTTGACTATGGAATTGCACTACATATTTCCCATCTGGATCATCAATTCAGTATAAAACCATAAACAATATGAAATGGGCAGCAGTAGAGAAAAAAATAGCCACAATATATTCCTTTTTATGCAGATTAAGAGCAGGCCTTGCTCTCCTGGCACATTTACCAATGCTCCTCATTTGGCAAAGTTTGACTGTGCTTGTTTCTCAGAATTATAGCTTTCTATAAGTATACAGCTTTGAAGATTTAGTCTGGATAGAATCAAGGTATAATAAAACGATGGAATAAATTTAAAAATCAATTCATATATAAAAATATGTTGGCAAACATACAAATGTCACAAACTAGCAACAGGATGTTTGCCACCAGTACAGGACTATTCTTTGAGCTGTTTAGAGTGGTAAATCCTGGACTTGAGCCACAGGACTTGTGCTATTTCTAAAAGCCTGAAATAATACCATCCTTTTGCTCCCCAGTAAAATCAGCACTGTACATACAGGAATGTTTCTATATTGCATAAGCATATTGCTGTGCTTGCAGAGTGGCTCCTCTGTCTTGCACAGACTCAAATGACCTACAAAGAGGCAGCAAATTCTATGCTCTATCACTCTTGTATTTTTTTAAATGGAGATAATATATATTGTTGTTTTGCCTAAACTTTAAGCTCTGTGGTTTATGTACTTTATAGCCTAGTGTAATGGTTTGATTGAAAGTTTTTGGAAATTTTTGGAGCATGCAAGGAGAACTTAAAAAATATGTAGGGTTCTGTAATTAGCTGAATCCAGTCTTCATTAATCTGCCATTGACAGCACAATAAACACTGTTCCCATTGCATTAATTCATGCACTGGGAGCAGTTTCTCAAAGTCTTGCTGTAGTCCTGGAGAGTCTCCAGGCATCCCACATTCCATGGTTAAATGCAGCTTTGCTAATCCCAGGCCCAACAATTCTGGCTATGATGGAAAGGGAAATCTCTTTTCTATGTCACTGCAGGTGGATGTGTAAATAAATACACACTTTTATGTTCATCTCTATAAATATCTATTAAGTCTACACAGAACTGTTTGTATGTGTGTGTATACATAGATTAAAACATATATACACACACACATAAATAATTGCTTGCACATGTATCTAATTTTTTTCATTTACTGTTTAAAAATGCCAAGAAAATATGCCTCATTTCCAGAAAATCCCATTTTGACTTTTCATAACAGAATTGCTAGCCCTTATATGTTCCATCCCAAGAGTTCATTACACAGTCCCCAAGTTCTCTTTGGTTGGGTTGTAGTGGTCCTTCATTAATGACTTGGCCTATGACCTCTGACTTCTTGGTAAAAATTCAGGCAACCATTGCTCTCCAAGTTCACTGCAAGTGGCACAACCAAATCTCCTCTGTTCTATGCCTCCTTCACAGCTGGCACAGAAGGAAGATAATGCAGTGTTTGGTTTGTGTGAGTAGCAGATGCTTGACCTGCTCCATGACCAGGTTTTACAGTAAAGCTTGCAACTGAGGACACCGATGGACAGCTGGTGCCCAGTTTTGTTTGAATGTTTGCTCTCCCATAAGGGTACATTTTCCGCTCTAAGTTTAAAGACCGTGTTTGAGAATTATTTCCATCAGCCTTTCCTTCCAGGAAATAGGTCAACATTTCACCTTTTCCCTTTACACTGACTTTACCCCTGCACACGAATTCATAGCTGCATCTTTTTAATATCCGCTGAACTTCTTCTGTCACCTGAAGACAGAAAAAAAAATCAAACCTGTTACTTTTTTCTGTTCATGCAATTACCCACCCCCTCCATTTTACTTCTCAGCTGTGAAATATGCATAAACAAGAATGGATTAGCACCTACAGCTGCTCTCAGGCTCACTTAGAATTTTGTTTAAGAAACAAAGATCACTGATAAAACTGGACTCTGAGAAGCAGAATTTCTGGTCTTGAGTTAAATAAATACACAGACAGCTTAAGCTCTGTCCAACAGAAATATGTAACCAAACTGTAAGCTGTATCAGTTTCAGTGATGTTAATTTATTGCAGAAGATGTTTTGATCCCTGGAAGTTAGGCAGGTATTTTGGATAAATGACTGCAGGTGTTCATTGAGCTTTTGAGAGGAACACCACAGCTGCTAGTAGTAAAACGACAATGTTCTATGTCTGCACCACCTCTCCAATCCAAAGTATCCAAGCAATTTTTAGAGCTACAAAGAATGAAGTAAGATGCAAACGAGCAGAGATCCTTTCCTGTAGGTCTCATTTAGGCAAAATTTCTACGGCACAAAGACTGGCAGTGTTAGTACTCCCAGGCTTACCTCCCAACTGTGTGCAGTGAAGCAGAGAACTCTTGTTTCTTCTGATGTCAAATGATTTATTTGATGATTTAATTGCCTCTAAGGAGTGAAGTGTACAAGATGGACAATAGCTATACCTCTGATGGTGAGTCATCTGGAGAGTGTTGCTCTCTCCCCATGAGAACAAAGGGAGGCTGCTTATTGAAAATGTAACCACGTACAAAACAGGAGGTATGTAAAGCTGGCAAAATTGTCTTAGAACGCACTTACCTGAATCTTTCCCTGCACTCCAGTGCTATCCATCCTGCTGGCAACATTCACAGTGTTCCCCCAGATATCATACTGTGGTCTTCTGGCTCCAATGACTCCCGCCACTACCGGCCCAACATTAATACCTAAAATTAAACAACAAGTTTGGTTTTCACTACATCATATCATCCAAAGGAGACATGAATCCTGCAAAACAGTTCAGACACAAGTGTCTTAGCATTCTTTTTGTAATACAGTAATATATGTTAATATCATAAAGCTGAGACAAGGGAGGTTTAGGTTAGATGTCAGGAAATTTTTTCACCCAAAGGGTGATTGAGCACTGGAGCAAGCTCTCCAGAGAAATAGTCACAGCAACAAGCTTGAACGAATTCAAGAAGCATTTGGAAAATCCTCTCAGGTGCATGGTGTGACTTTTGAGCTGCCCTGTGCAGGGCCAGGAGTTGGGCTTGATGATTCTAATGGATCCCTTACATATTCTATGATCCCTCAGCATATTCATGATTTTATGATTAAATTAATTCAAAGTGGACTTCTGCATTTGTGAAAGTCTAGAAACATAATAAAGACATTCCTTGAAGTATCTTATTGGAAATGCGATATGATAGCATAAAAATTTGATTCTTCTGTGGATTTTGTTTGTTTAAAGAAAAGAAGAAAAGCAGTGGTAATGCAGAGTTTAGCTGAAAATGGGACAAACTGTTAAAGATCTTTAATTGTTTCCTATAGCTTCCAGTGCAGTTGCACATATAAAGCCTTTTAATGGAGGTTTTACAAGTGGAACAGAAATAGTGGTCTGGAATACACAAGGATTGGGGTAAGGGAAGTTTGTCAGATTGGTTGTTAGTACTCAGATCCCAGAGAGAGTGGAAGATGACAAGAGTATTTGAAAATGGCTAAAGCATAATTTTTTGGAAACTGCAGAGCTCAATTCTACATTGCTGACTGATTTCAACATCTTTGGAAGATAAAAGAGGATGTTCCTTCTGAGTGCCCTGAAGAGCTGCAGATACTAAACCTGCATGAGATTCTCTGCAAGGGCTTTCCTAGGCAATTTATGCAGAAGAATGAGGGTTAGATATTTGATCCTCTGTGATCCTGGAAGACAAGTTATAACAGAGTTCAAAGAGAATTTGGGGTTTATAATTATTAGGATGTACAGGAGGTCAAAGATGTATAACTCTCCTATTTCTGCCTTTGATGTCTTTGGTATTTCTCAATCTTCCACTGCTAGCAACTTGAGTTTTCCTGCTGTCCAGTTCATTTTCACAAGTCAGCCATGAAAATATATAAAGAAGCAGGAGAAAATGATCAGTGTTAGAATATGCAATGAAATGAGAACAGCAGTGGAAGTATCACTGGAGAGGAGCAGGATACATGAAGAAAGGGAAGCAGGGAAACTTGATCTGTAAGAAAGTTGAGAGAAATGAGTGGTAAGACATGTAATAACATGTAAAGGGTTGCCTGGGAAGGGTTGTGTTGTGCAGACCAGAGGATTTGATTTGCTGGAGAAAACATGACTGGTTAAGGTGATTTGGCGTTTGTGGAGAAAAAGCTCCCATTGCACTTTTAATGCCAACAAAGCTTTTCCAGATGCAACTTAACGTAATACAGTAAGACCCAATTTTCAGCAGCTTAGCAATGCAAAGCAGTGTAAGTTACAAGATTGTGTACACTCATAATATTGTATAAAATTCAAAGTACCCTTCCCTTTTAGGAGTGCACACATTAAGCAAACATACTGAAACTGGAGGGAATTGCAATTCCTTAATGCTAATGCACATCATCCAGGCTGCTGACCTTTTACATGGATGTGACTCTCTCACTAATGGAGAATTTTCAGTTTTAATCATGAGTGCAGGACAGGTAATCCTTTGCTGACAGCACAGGGAAAGCCAACGAAAAACAATCTTCTGCTTGTGTGATAAATGACTTACCAACTCGTAGGACAAAGTCATTGTAAGACTGATAGTTGATTTCATCAAGAACGTCAAACATCTCTATTGCAAAATCAGCCAGTGTACTCAGATGGGAATAAATTGATTTTTTAGCCTAGAAACAAAATAGTGTTGCACATTAGATTTGTATGATGCTGAGATGCAGGTTAAATACTAAAATGAAAAATATGAGAAGCTCAAACAGATACCTTAGGAAAATAATCTAATGAATTTTTCTTTTTGTAAAAGGAAACTTTAGATGGTAGCTGCAGTACATGCATTCTTTTTTTTTGCTATTTTTTTCCTTCTCTCTCTTTTGATATCTGGGAAGAATGGAAAGCAAAGTTCCCATGGTAAAGTGGTTCTGTTGCTAGAGAGCTGCAGATGTTTGTTTTGAGTGTGGCAGGGAATATAACCTGCTTTCTTACAAAACTACTTTGCCTGATGATTATTAATAACTATAGTTTCTGCCCTCTTGTCCCTTTGGGGTTTTAGCTGGCTCCCAGCTTCCATGGGGTGCATGCTGTTCCTATTGACAAAATTCCTGTTAGTTTTAATCCTGTGAAGTGCAGAACACCCCTATGCTTTTCCATTCCAGGCAAGTTGAAGGGAGCCATTATCAAATGTATCTAAATGAACTAATGTTTTTTTGCCTAAAAGGGATCAAATGAAATGGTGAAGTATTAACTTGTAAATAAAACCAAAAATGTAAGAAAATAATTTTTACAACTTCAGTCTAGTTAAACTGTGCAACTAATTTTCAGAGGATATTGTGGATTGCAAAACTTAGCCAGATTCTAACATGATTCTCAAGATCATAAAATAAATATTTGCTACAAAGTAGTAAAAATCTAAGCAGCATATTATTAGAATGTGGAAAAGTTTGAATATTTGTTCTGTAACTCATGCTCTCCCCCCAGGACCTAACCTTGGTTAGTTAAAGAGAATAAACCTTTGACTCAACTCAGTATGACTGCTCTTATGTTCTGCTCTTATTTGAATAGAAATATGAATTTTTGAAGAAATTTGCAAAGTGAAAGTGGGCTAAAGGTAGGATGTGGTGAAAGAAATGCAGGGTCAGTGGCAGCTTCTGTAGGGTGTTACACAACAGGACTGTGCAAGCTGGCATGAGATGAAAGCTTGCTGAGTTTTTTCCATGATAGTGAGATTTTATAAATGCAGTGCTAAACAGTGACTGAAAAACCTGAGAAACAGGTTGCTATTTCCTTCATTCACCTCAGTTTGAAATGGTTGCTTCATGTCCTAAACCAGGACATGTGGCTAGGAAATTTACAAAACATTATGAAACTCGTCCTTAGGCCAGTCCCAATTTTTGAGAAGGATATTTTTATTTACCTGCCTGGATGTCTAGCATTCTGCTTCTTGCAATGTGAAGTAGCTAGTTCTACTGTTTTCCAGAATCACCAAAACAAAGGAAGAATGAGAGTTAAGCTTAACAAGCTGATGGGTATATTTCCAAAAGACAAGGAAAAAACATTCAGTGTCTGGAGCAGGAAGAGAGCAATGCATAATTTTATTTGATTTCTAATCTTCTTTATGTTTCCTCTCTTCCCATTCTTTGCTGTCTGATGAATGTTCTGCAATGCCCCTCAGGGTTGCAGGAGAAAGGACTGGTGACAAATACTGAGCGTGCTGCAGGTGACAGATGCCTCTCAGTAGGATTAGGGCAAACTCTTTTGAACCTGCACTGAAGAACACCACAACGTTAGGACCCTGGTGAAGTCAGGATCCTGTTGGAATACAGATACAATGAATTTATATTGTGCAAAAGATCTACAAAGGGCTTGGTTTGTGTGCTGCCCTGCTGATATAACTGGCAAGCAATTATTTATTGAAACATCAGAGTGGTTACTGGAAAGACTGCCTGGAGTATCACAGCAAAGTCGCTGTGATAGAGGCAATGTGTATTCACTGTAGTCACCTGCTGAAGTCAAAGTGCAGAAACAGGAGTCTAGAAAAATATGGGCTTTAAATACTTAACTTCATTAGGGTACTGGGCTCCTAAGCATGTAAATATTCTCAGTTAAGAGCAATATTAACCCCATCCACTGCTTTTTGTTCATGTCCAAGTTCTAGTACGAAATTAGTGATTCACAGTCAGAGGCTGTGCCAAATTTTTAGTTGAACCTGAGACACTCCTGGCAGAGGGCATACCAGAGGCACTTGAGTGTCTCATAGTTCCCCATGGACACATACGGCTCCATAGGACAGCCCAGGGACTTGTGAAACTGGCAGTGATTGTGCATGACAGGCCAGCCAAGATTATCAGACTTCTAAAATACAGGTGTATGCTGAGGGACTACTGGAAAGCTGGCAAAAGGATGTGAGTAATTTCTATTCATTGGCATCACATGAACAGTAGGGAAACAACACAGAAGAACTTAAACCCTAAGTTAAAGTAAAAATTATTGTCTATTTCATATGAAATATTTTCTTCTGGAGCACAGAATTTTAAATAAATTCTACATATATAGAAAAGATCAACATTTGCCCCAAGATTTAAAAGGAAGACTGATTACTATACAAGGTCTTCTGCAGTGATTTAAAATGCAGTACTATCATATGCTCAGAGCAGTATCTTCAGTACTGGACTAACTCAGCTGACCCTTCACTCAACAGCTATAAAATACAAGAGAAAAACATGTTTAGGTTTTGGAACGTATGCTGCAAAGTTACCCAATAACACACTTGTTTTGAGGATTATAGTTCAAAGAGCGTTTATACCAGACACCAAAGTATGCCATTGCCTCAGATCACACACTGAAAAAATTCTAAAGATCAGTGGTTTTTTGGCTGTCTCAGAACCTACGAGTCAAACATTTTAGGATAAACAGATTTTTAAAAATACTTTCTTTTTTTTTTTTTTTGTAATGCATAGATTTCTAGGAATGATACAAAGGAAGGCATCAGCTGGAAAGCTGGAAATACTTTGCAAATCAGAGAGTTACTCGTGTGATCTACTCCAACATGATTGTAACCATTGATTTAAATGTGGTTATGTTTTTTATTTACTTAGCAGGGATGATTGTTGCTAAAAAGTCCACAGGGCATCTTTTGTCCTTTTTTGCTTTTGCCTTCTAATTTTGTATTATTTTGCAATGCTAAACCATATACACTAATATATTCAACATATGTCTACAACATATGTACATGTGTATCAGAACAAGGGAGAAGTGTCTGAAAACACTGGGCAGATGAGGTGAATGAATTGCTTTAATTTTCATTCTATTTTTATTCTATACTATAAATTTTAATGCTTTAGTTTTATTAGTGTAATTACATAATGTGCATACTGTGCGTATACATACTGTATACTATGCATTTAATATAATGCCCACAGGGTTTTCTGACTTTACAGATGCTGCTCGGAAATCTAGAAAATCTCTTTTCCAAGACAGTAATTGAAGGTAAGAATAACATTCAGGGGTAGTGATGAGGATACAGAAGAATTGTGCCCCAGAGTTAGTGGGCTTGAAATGACTTTGACTTTTATTATTGCTGAGTATTTAAAGTGGCAAATAGAATGCTAATGGTAGAGGCCAAGAAGAACTGGTTTGGAGGGACCAGGGATAGTGCAGCACTGTACCTAGCACAAAATTCCTGTCCATGATGGGGTTTGGGAGAGGATGTTTATTTTAGTAGTACATTTCAATATTAAAAAAATATATGTAAAAATTGCATTTTAATACTCTTCTGCTAGTTTTGCGGCAATTCACTACATCTAGAGACAACCTCTCCCTGCATCTTACAAGGCCATCCAAGATGCCAGGTTTAAAACACTACCACTCTGATTTAGAGGCTTTTATACAACCAATTTGCAGGGAGTCCAAAGCTGCAGACAATGAAATCACAGGTGAAGCCACACAAGCAAGTAGCAGTTTTCCTTTCCTGGCTACAGCTGCTCCTTGAATTTAAGATTCAAAATGGTGTAAAGAAGTCCTGCAAGTTATTAATAATCTCACAAAATTAGTTGTGTTTCTGGAAATTGAAAGAAAATTATTCCTTCACATAAGACTGTCATGTAAAATCTTCTTACCTTAGTTCCTGAAGTAGGTACAAGTCCGACAGCTGCCATATATGTACTTCCAATTGTCTTGATCTTTTCAATATCCTTATAATATTCTTTGTCCATAAGCTTTGTTTAAAACATAAAACTGTTAAATATTACATAATATTTTAGACAAGCAACCATAGTTATCAGACAATATGTGCAAGTTCATTAAACCATATCATATTTGCTAAGCTGAGTCTTTCCCACTCTGAGGTCACTGAAAAAACTGCCATCAACTTTAATTTTCGATACTCTTCCAATATTAGAGAAATTTTAGGTCAGATTCATGTGCCTAAAAGTACAAATTTGGCACTTTGGAGAAGCCCAGTGGACACCAACTATGATTAAATAGGAAGTTTACAGTACTGTTTTATTAAACAGTTCAAGATACACTGATTTACTCCAGAGAATTGCATTGATAGTTATTGAACTGATATGGTAGAAAGACAAAGTGTTTAGACCTTACCTCATCAAAATCAGCAATAATTTCATTTAACAGGCGTAAACATTCCACTCCCATATTATTGCCATCCAATTCGATGTAGAAATCATTGAAATTTGGGATGGAAGCAAACATCACTCCCACTTGTGAATATGACTGGTAATAAAGGTCCTATAGATCATAAACAGATGTAATTTTTATTTTAAAATATTAATCTAAAGTAAACATCATTATTACCATACTTATTCTACTGCCAAGCAATAGCTAGGACAAAGGCCATCAGTTTTTCTAGAGAGAAAACCAGACTTCTTAAAATAATGTTGAAAGATGTCTTCTCTCAAGACCACAATAGAAAATTAGCGCCTAAGGTTTTAAACCAATTTAAAAGAACTTAAAGGTTTTTTTCTCTTTAGACATAGAAGCAGTGAGCCAAAATTTGGAGAAAGTTTTAACAGTTATAGAACTTCTATTGTATGAGAAAAAACCTACTTTTTTTTCAATCTTATTTTATAAGCAAAATAAGAGGTGGACCAATTTTATCCTGCAGTACATAACTGGCCTCACCCCTTCAAGTCTTTCCATATGTTGGGGAGTCCTATATAATGTAATGCTGTCCTGTATGGTAAGGTTTCTGTTCAAAAATTTGGAAGGCTCGAAGAAAGCAAAATCACACTTCTATGGTTCAAATACTTTGATCCAAACTCTCAAGAGTAGCATCATGGACATCACAGCTGCTCCAGTCCTGAAGGTGTCCCCAGGATTTTCAGATGACCAGAAGGACTCTCATAAGGCCTTCTTGAACCAATTTATTTTTATGTTAATCCATGTCTTCCTTGAGTACATACAATTTTCTGTTTATAACTTTAAGTAGATGGTTTTGGTAATGGTAACATACTTTCCAGAACCAGATTGGTAATACTTAAGTGTCTAGAATTTCACACACCTCACCATGCAGAACCAAACTGAGCTCATGCAATACTGTGATAAATTGCAATAACCTACATTGATTAGAAATTGAAAAAAAGAAAGATTTACATGCAGGTACTTGGTTACATTGATGTTGAATGACAACCTTCCCTTATCCTGAATTTTATTTAAAATTCTTCAGAGAAGGCGGATCATAGAGCAAAAGAAATAGTCTCAAACCAATTCTTGAACACAAGTTTTTACAAAGCTACATTTTTTACATGAGCAACACTTTTCCCAAGTCTTTCTTGAAAACATACAGGTGGAAGGTGGCTCAAACAACGTCCATACAGTGTTCATTTAAATTTTATCTCAGTTTACCATATTTCTTGGATTAGACATAAGAAAGTGCTGTGCAACGTGGGCCGGCAACAGGTTGAAAAGAATTCTTTTATTATCCAGCTTGACTCTCTCCATATCATCTCTCTCTTCTTCTGCCTGTTGGGATAGAGGAAAAGATAAACCTTAGCTAAGCCTATCAAATAGCTTCTATTAATTCATCCTTTGAAATTAAAATGGACAAAACATAGATTGAGAACAGTTCTCCTGTAACATGCTTCTACATTAGGCAAAGTCCCTTTAAATCTTTAGTAATTCAAGCTAAAATCTCTCAGCTGTTTTGAGGGGTTGGTCAGCTGAGTGTATTGGTATCTTCTGTAGTTCTCTGTTCTTTTAAATAGAAGGTTGATATGTTTACAGAGTAAGCCAGAATAATCCCACTTAAGTCACATCTGGCCTTGGAGGCAATTACTTCCCAGGTAGTTAAACACAGTGACAGCAGTATTTGATCCATTCTTCGGACAAGAGAAGCCAGTGAGATTCTCAAATGTTTAAAGCAAACCTATGTACTTTGCAGTAAGACTGAAACAAATCTGTTAAGACAATAACTTCAACAGAGAAAAAGATTTTAAAATTGAGCATCCTTAAGAATGATGTACAATTAAAAAAAAAATATATTAAAATAATTAACATTTCTAGAGATTGCTTCAGTTATGTTGGTGTTTGGCATGAATAAATATATATAATGCCTTCATAACAGAAATTCTGTTATTGATGTGAATGACAGCATTCAGAAAGAGAGCTCAGGAGTTAACAGATATGAGGTCCCTAACCCAGGGTAGAGGCATCTTATTACAAGTGCTTTACTTACAGAGTTAGTGTGAGTAATATAACAGGAAATTATTTTAAAAATCAAACCCATTATTTGAAAAATATTGAGTTTCTAGGAATCCCATTTTGGACTCCTAGCTTTGCAAATTCCAGCCTAGACTTTTGTAGATTGATCTGCAGAATTGCTTCTCTGGAATTCGCTCCTTGTTCTTAGACTGATTTCTGGACTTGCACTGATTTCAATTAGAAAACACCTGATCAGTGTAATTTCACAGAAATCACAGCTTATTATTTGTTCCTCAATCACACTCACAAATCATCTACTGTGATCTGATCCCAATGTGATTTTGTTTATGTAATTACAGTCAGTAGAAGACTGGAAGGCCAAATTTTCAGGCATTGTTGAGAAACCCCAGTCTGAAACATCACTGATGAACCTGTTCTAGTCTTTCCTGATGTCCCATTTATATCTCAAATTTGATATCCTGATCTTTTACAAAGTCCACATAATTTCTCAGCATCCATTCCTATCTAAGTAGGCGAAAACCAGTCACCTCTTGCCTTCATATATTCTAACAATACTATTTCATGTGATTTTTTTTTCCAGGAAGTTAAGTTTGATTTTCCATGACAAAACTTAGGAAACAACATTTTTATTCTAGTTACACAGTCTGCTTTGCCCTGCAGTTTATTCTATATTTTTAAATTTCTTTACAAGTGGAAAGACTTATGAAAGAGAACTGATTTTCTAAATACAAATTTCTCAGGAATTGTTGCCTTTTTAAATAAATTCTCAGCTCCTACTCTAATTTGGGTAATAAGAAACAGAACCTGTTCAGAGGTGAAATATCAGTAAACTTTAAATAGCAATGAAGTTTTGCAAGAAATATACCTGAAGCTTTTATCCTAAGTATCTATCTCCTTTTTGTGATCTGTTTTCTTGACACTTCTTTCACTGTTTAAATTTCACATGCTCTTTTCTTAAAATATTCTTCCCCTATTTTGGTGGTATAACTCTGAATTACTTTTTTTCTAAAAACATGTGAAATGGCCTCTGGCATTTAGTTTGACTGTTGGAATTTAAATGTTTTAATAGGAAAAATAAAAAGATTCTTTCGGTAAAAATCCAAACCAAGCTTTTAACTCCATTTTACATCACACTGGAACATGGGAAATTTTATTTTGACAATGGCAAAGAGATTTGTGTACTGAATTGATGATCTTAATAAAATATCCAGACTGGTCTTCCTTATCCATTCCTCTATTTTTTGAACAAGAAATTTTTGTTACTTTCTTCCTAGGAATGTTAATGTTCTCAGTTCACCTACAATAAAATATAAGGCAGAATACCTTCCTAAAGAACAATACTCTTTTGAGTCAAGGTGTGGAGATTTCTGGACTAATCAAAGGAATCAAGTTGGGGTCGGCAAGTGGAGTAATCTGATTGATGTGTTGTATGGGTCGTGATGTCGCTCAATCACTCGCAGCTGCTGTTCATTTCTGATGAGGAAATGTGTGATCAAATTCCTCTGCCTTGCCCAATTTTGGACCAAACTGTTCATTTTAGAAGAAATTATTGAAAAGATTCTCCAGTACATCCATCATTATATATGGAAAAAGCAAAGGTTTCGGAGCAAGGAATAGCTGTGACTAAGAAGTAGAGAACTGAGCTCTTGAATGTAGAGCTAATGGCTCAAATCAAACTATCAGAGTCATGTCTGAGGTGGTGGCAAGATCATCTAAGAGCAGGGAAAGACATTAATGATGTCGCCATTGCTAATGATAGAATGCTGCATTTTCAACAAACCTGACAAGTGTCCCTTCCCTTTCGGATGCAAAACTGTTAAATACAGTTAACTCTGGGAGGGTTCAGTTGCCAAAAACGAGATTGTGGGGAAAAACCTTGAGGTAAAATTAAAGATAACAGTATGGAAAATATAGTGGGAAGTATCGTTGCCACTCCCCAGAGGGAGCACAGTCAGCACACCCAACTTTCCACACACAGTAAAATCTAGGGGAGACTGAATGGAGAGTGGAGACACTGCAACCGAGCTCTGTTGAAAATCTTGCAGAAGAGGGGTACTTAGTGATACTTTTTAGTTGATAAGCCACATAGCAGCTGGAAGACAAGGGAGATAAATAAATATGTCCCACCATTGAATCAGCAGCCATGGCAAAATTACCCTCCTTGGATTTACACATATCCCCATCCCAAGGTTATCTCAGATACCACACTGATGTTCCCTGCCTTCAAGGCACCACCACCCCTCACTGAGTAAGATGTATAACTAATGTCACTCAGGCTTTGCATAAATATAAAGAAGAGTTAAGAAAGGGGAGAAGACTCCATCATAACTTCTGGGATTAGCTGGTAGGCTGAACCTCTCTTCTCCCCCATATGGACACCTTGGGATAAGAAGCGTACTCTGTACATGCTGAACAATTAGCTAGCTCTCACTGGGGATTACATCTTGTATATTGTATTAAATGCCTTTTTCCAGTCATACTATCACCAGCAATCCTAAAACCTTAACTTCTCCCTTTTTTTTTGTTTTTTTTGTTGTTTTTTTTGGGTTTTTTTTTAGTAAAGATTGTTATCTACAAACTGTTAATGTGGGTTCTTCAAGGACGCTAGCAATCAGTGGCAGAGGGTAAAGGTGTGGAGACCCAGAAGGAGGTCTCCTGTTTTGGCATGTGACCCTGATTAAATCGGTTGAACTGCACTCTGATCTAGCACACTACTCTGTGAAGGGTCTTCATAGCTGGAGGTGCTGGCAGACTGTTTGGGCACAATGATCTCAGCTTTCCTGGGTCGTGGTCAGACTAATCAAACACTAAGGGTTTGAGAAAATCTTTGTTTTCACATGAAAAACCCCTAACATCATGGAAACCCCTGGAATAATACCATGGCATTTCTGTGATTCGTTATAGGTAATGATAGCAAACCCAAAATAGGGGCAAATCATGCAAAATGAGGAGTGCTCTTACTTTATTGTTCCCTGACCTATTTGAGACCCAGCATCTCCTAGCTAACAGAGAGAGAAGTGCACTCTCTCCATGTATTCCAGGAGAAATTTGTGTTGACAATGTCCATGTGGGGCAATGCAGTGCCCTGCAAACTAAGCTGTGTTAGCTCTGCCTGACCTAGCCCCAGAACTAGAAGCAGAACATTCATGAAATTAGCATAGCATTCCTTCTGAGTTATTTTCTCATGCTGAAAAGCAAAGGCATGTTATCTTAGACCACACACTGGGCCAATACTCTTGTGTTGTTGCTGGTACCCACGATGGAGTCTCTGCATGGACTGCACTTAACCCATCTACACACCATGCCTTACATCCTCCTTTATTATTGAAGTGATTCCTTAGGAATATGAACTGAACTCCTCTGCTACTACTGCACAGAGCTTGAGTATCTATCCTCTTGCCTTGTACTGCCTAAGAGCTCTCATTTATTCTATTCCTCAGGAGCTGCTTGGGGAAAGAGGAAATGTGTCCTTGCATTTCTCACAAGGGAAGATAAAGGAAAGAAGATGAAGTAAAAAAAGACCTGGTCATGTCCAGCAGAGAGGATTTTAAAACAATTCCATCATGGAGATAGTATGGGAGGGAAGTAAGCCAACTACTGGTATTTTCTGGACCTTCTACCAGATTCCTATTTTCTGCCCTTCAGGGAAATGCAATGAAAACTGTCCTTCCTCCTTGTGACTCACGAGCTTCTAATGCCTGCTCTTGAGCAGCTGAGATTAAAGGATGCATAGGCATCATTCCTTCTCAGGAAAAACAGACACTGGGAATAGAGAAGGAGTAGTTGGGGCTGAAAGATTAAAATAGCACAGATCACAGGTGTTCACATACCTGGTGGGAATATTATCCAAACAGCTAAATGGCATTTAAGTTTTCATCTATTTGCCTCTGCTCCCATTGGTTAATTAAGGAAAGCTGTCAGCATGATATTTATGCAATAGCTACTAGCTCAAAAAACAAGACAGATTATTGTGAAAATAAATGAGAAAGAAAGCCATTGGCATGACCAATATGATTTTTCACGTTCTGCTGTTTGCTTATACGTGTTTGGTATTTGTGGCAGCTAGGTCATTTTGTGGAACCCAACTGTATTTGCAGAGTTGCAGTATTTAAAAGCAGGCCTTATTTTTGTGCCGGACATGGTGACAAAATTTAAAATGCTTTTAGTACTAAGACTTTTTATATCAATCTAATTAACATCTGCTGCATTTTACATAGTTACACATAATACTACAGTTTTTACTATGCTGATAAGTGGGTACCCATCCTCTGTTTGGGTAGTGGTCTGAACAGTTGCATCACCAGACAGTTTAATAAGCCTAAAAATGTAGGAAAGTCACTGTCTAAATGGATACCATGTGAAAATACAGCTTCAAGATTCAGTTAAAAAGAAGCTGGGCACCAGTGCCATGGGAATCTCATTTTTTGTACCTGAAGATGGCACTACGTCCCCAGGGAACAAACACATCTCACGGCTTTTGTAGGGCCAGATTTTCTAGTGGAAGTGCTAAGATACCTGGTAAGCATTACCTGTAGATTGTAAAATTCATATTTCTTACAAGTGTAATGGGCTAGAAAAGACAGCAGAATGATATTCTAGTATTTCCAAAATAATGCACCAATTCAATGCATCAAATGAAGTCACATCATTGTATTATTTTTGTTCTCCTCCCGTGACAAATCCTGGGTGAGTGAACAACTACATTTTTTGGTAGTTTTAGGATCTTCATTAATTTATTACTTGTATTTATTTGTCTATTCTTTTTTTTCTTTTCTCTTCCAGTTTTGTTAAATAATTTGCATAATCAAAAGTGATTATCAGTCACAAGGGGTGAAATCTCCTGTATTTGCTATTCATAGTTATTGTCATACAAGGAGCACAGAGTTACTCAACAATGTTATGCAAAAAATGAAATTCTCCTCCCACTGCCTATTAAAAATATCAAGAAAACAACCAACAGATGTTTGATGAAAGTACAGTAATTTCACCATTATAAGCCGCACCTTATTATAAGCCACACATCCGGGTAGCCAGGAAGACCACGGGATTTGTCCATAAATAAGCCGCACCGGATGACAAACTGCTTTTTTTTTTTCTTTCTTTTTTTTTTCTTTCCTTCAGGGAGGATCCAGCTCTGGCCAGCCCCACCCGCTGCAGCAGCTCTCAGAGGGACCAGAGGGGCTGTGCCCACCTCCCACTCTTCCGCCTCTGCGGCAGCTCCGGCCCCACCTCCCACAGCAGCAGCTCCGGCCCCGCCTCGCCTCGGGCTGGCCCATCTCGCACTTCTGGGTTGGCCTTTCGCTGGAATTTGTCCATATATAAGCCGCACCGGATGAAAAGCCGCACTTCCGGGGCCAGGTTGAAAACTCAGTTAAAAAGGTGTGGCTTATAAAAGTGAAATTACTGTACAGTGATATTCAGAAAGGTTAAATCAGCGCAGAAAAATACATAGCAAATCAACAAGAGCCTATAGCACCATTGATTTTTGAACAGAAAGTACAAATATAAACGTTTTAACAACATATCATCCATTTTAAAAGGATTTTTCCATACAATGTATATAAATTCTACTGTGTTATCACTGTTCTGGTAATGCAACCTAGATGAATGGAAATTGGATTAACTTGTCTTGAAACTGTAATTTTTCTAAATCAGTTTTTCTTGTTTGAAATTGCTCTTCTTCAAAGCACTTCTTTTCTCTTGATGGAGTGAAAAAATATGTGGAAGTGTGTTTTCCTCAGACCTTAGCAAAGACCACTGAATATGTATTGATATATTCCTACTGATTCATTTGAGGCTAGTTTCACAGTTTAAAATATAATTCAGTAGTACTAGACTGTTGTTCAAGATGAAATAAATTATCTATGAAATCCTTTTTATTGCAGCTTATGCCACAAATTCATTCATCTGAGAACACTTTTACAGGATTAGCCCAACAATAAGCGTTACTAAAAGTATGCAAACAAAGTGCTTGAAGCTTCCAGAATAGCACTTGTGTCTGAAATTCCCCCAGATGTAAGTAAGCAATTGAAAAGCCTCCTAAAATGACAGGCTGAACCATGTTGGAATATCTTCACACAGCAGAGTGGCTACTAGGAGATGTGAATCTAGCTTCAGCATTTGGTTCTTGCAACTTAGTGTTTGCACAAAGAATCAGCCCACTCACTTAGCAAAACAGAAAATCTCCGTAGTTCCTGTGCACTAAGTCGATGGTGTTTCTAAAACTTCTGTTACCAGAAATATAACCAAGCTAAGCCAACACAGTTTAATGGTAATGGCTGTGGAGAAACATGACCAGAAGACTGTTTTTAGCCTTATAGAGGGCTCCTGCAGTCCAGCACCTAGAGAAAACTGGCTCTTACTTGTCTTCTCTTAAAGGTTGTTAAACAATTAGTAGCTTGGAGTTTGCTAACTACTCAGAGGAAGCTTAAACACAGAGATATGTCCAAAAAACAGTGTTCTCTGTGCCTTTAATACTCAGATTTTTGCTGTGCTATAGCAAGTTCAAAGACAACGTTTTGAGTTTTTTGGTTTTTTGCTCATCCGTTTGAATAGGTAAGCACAACAACCACTTCTGTGACATCCATCATGGACAGTATTCCTGGTTGTTACATTAATTAGTCCTTGGACTCAATATCATTTACAGCCAATACACAGAGTGGAAAGCAGAACAGCATTTCTTTCAACGTGTTATCCACTATTACTTACTGTACAGGAAATCTTCCACTTGGAATTGAGAAGATGAAAGGTATATGCCCAGATAATCTAAGAGACCAAGAACATAATCACTGAAATCATAATAATTTGAAATCAGCATAACTGATAGTTATGTTGATCCCTAAATTCTGAATTTTCTACCTAAACTGATTTTTTTTCCTTTCTCATTGTTATCATGAAAACCTCCCACACAAGGTGGCACCACATTTGTCTCTGATTTGCAATTGAAAAGATCTGAAAATGGCATTTGATCTTCTCAGATGAAAAGCATTTTTTGAAATGGTACCTGGAAATGCCAATGGACAATACTGAAATTTCATGTTTTATCTCTCCTTACTGTCCCTCGGAGAAAGTGCACCCTGGTTTCAACAATAGTGATGATGGCTAGGTATTTTTATATAACCTGTCTCCAAGAAAACATTAAAAAGTTCATATTTCTTCCTTTAGCACAAGTCCAGTTCCGGTCTTCCATTAGACAAGCATACTATATGACTGCACTTAAATTTTTTTAAACTGATTAATTGCAAATTAAAAGCTAACTTAAAACTAAGAATCTTTAAGCAGTACTTCTATTAGGGATGCACAGTTTGCCATGCAAGTTGCAGTAGCTGGAATGATGAAAAGAATTTAAGTTACTGGAACTTACTCTTGGTCTATTGAAAGAGAATTCTGCAGGAAAATTGAATTTTATAGGTCTGAGGAAAGCAAGCTAAAGATAATCCAAATAACTTGTCCTGAAAGTATTTGAAAACCAATTTAAAAAATCACTCTGTGTGCATGGATAAAGTCCTGTGACATACCTGCACTGCCCAGAGGTAGTCCAGACGCAGTTTCAAGTCCACCTGTCTTGAATGCAGTGCTAAAGCACAAGAAAATAGCAAAATAGCTAGTATTGGTTCATAGCCACGCATATAAAAGGAGCCGCCCCTTAAAAATAAGAAAATGAATGGGTTATTCCAGGTCTAATACTTAACACTACACTTTTTTTCATATCAGATCCTTAGTTAAGAACACATGGGTACCTTCTAACCCCTAGCTTTTTCTGAAGAGGTTCATCTGGGAAGGGAGATGGGTGATACTACATCTGATCACTGCATCACATCAACATGCAAATTCTTGAGGATTTTTAGATGCTACGCATTATTGTAATGTATGTGTATGCTTTTAATCAGGAAACATAAACACATTGAAAGGCTCAAAAGCTTAATTGAAATCGGGACTGGTTGAGGGCTGCTGAAATGTTGCATTTTTAACTGTGTTTTTCTATTCCATAAGATAGACTGTAGTGCGTCCAGCTGGGGTGCATTAGCATAGAACTACAGAACGATGGGGCAAGAGTTGCCAGCTCCCAAAAGCTGATCTCCTGTTGATGGATCTTACTAGATTCTACAATTGCTGGGGAGAGGGTGACTGATATATTTCATACGCTCTACTGAGTCTACAGTCCTAGGGCAGCACTGAACACTAGAGGACAATTCAGACATAAATAGTCAATGCATGACTATCTATAGCAAATTACCCATTGTTAAATTGTGCAGTATACTTACCCCACTGCTTTTCTGTAACCACTGAGTTCCAGAATAACTATGTACAAAATTGTAACAAAAAGCAGGAGAATCATTTTTGGCAAGGAAGATACACGTAGAAATATTGCCAAGGTGAGAGTCCCCACTACACAGGAAAGGAAAGCATAGTGGGCTGTGTCACATGGAAGTTCATTCATTGTTTTATTTGTTCCACCAGGAGAAATTATAACTATTGAGCTGCTGGAATTGGCATTCCAAACCCAAGGCATGCAGCCAACCTAGAAAAGACGGGAGAGGTGAGAAAGGGAGAAAGTTAAATATGAATTAAACAGAAATGTAGTTGCTATGGAGGCTGACTAGTTCATTTCTAATTGGAAAAAATATGGCTGCGGAGTTCCCACTCAGCTCAGTGATGCATTAAAATCTCCTTTTCCTGCAATGCTCCACTGAGTTTTAGGGGAGAGACATGATTTTTTAATTAGATGCCAATAAGGGCAATCAATTGAAGTGTAAGCTTACTTGAATAGTTTCCCTCTCAGTGTTCAAACCTAAGAGATTATCAAGCCAGGATATTCTTGCAAAATTAAGGAACTTCAGTTAATATTTCATGTGGCCACACAGGTGGAAAAGGTTCCTGTACTGAGCACAGAAATAAATGTTTGTTTTATTGACTATGTAAATCATGTAAACTTCAATTACTTAAATAAAAAGTAAAACATATTTTGAGCAAAAAACTAAACATAATAGCTTTTTTCTATCTCACAGATACTTCTGCTGTCAAATGTGTTCCAAATACAAGGACTCATCTTTAATTACCCCGGCCATTTCAGTTACCCAAGGAGTTCCATTTCCTTCTTACACTGGGAAATAAAAAGTGTATTTCTTACAGGAATTTTGGGGCAATCTAACTTTTTCCTAAAGACGATGTCATGTACATATCTCAGAGCTATTACCCAAGGAAAAGAGGAATTTCTGGCAAATAGTGCAAGTCCCTAGAGCTCCAGTTTTAACTGCAGTCCAACCTTTACCCCTTACAAAGGAAAAGGATAAGAGTTAGTGTAAGCAGGGGAGAGTGGGATGGTAGGTGAAATTGATTTAACAGGCACCATCACATAAGCACTGCCCTGTACTTAAGCATTTCTTTTGAAGTGCCTTATAAGACCTTTTTATTTCATCCCAACTACTGACAATGAAATTTTACAGCACGCTGTAAAGTAACTGACTTCCTGAAGGGTGATTAAACCATGTGTTTTAGAGGGGGTTGTATTAACTTAGAAAGATGAGACATAATAAATAAAAATAAGTGAGTTAAACTCATAATGGGTAACACTATGAAATGAGATTGAGAGAGTGAAATGAAAAATCCCTTTAATGGGATTTTGTTCAATATCCTTAAAAATACTTTCATACTAAACTCATCCAAAAACATACACATGCCTGGGGACATCATCAGTGATCTGCAATCCATCCAGGAAAACATCATCTGCTGCACAACCAGTAGTGGAATCTCAACACCTAGCTCTTCTGACAGATGAGAATTCTAGGGGCATTACTTTGCAGGAACTAATAATTTGTACTGATTAAACATTTCTCCTTAGGTTATAAGTTATTTTTGTTCAGGGATGGGTAAAGCTATGTCTAAGTTGTAACTGAATGATCACTGCCTTGTTGGAGGTCAGACCTTCTGAATTCTACTCTGTAGCCCACTGTTGTTCAGCACTGCCTTGGGGCTTGCCATGTCTGTTTCTTGTTGTACTCTCTTTAAGTGGCAACAGTGGTTCTTGTTTCATTTGGTCAAAGTAAGTGTGGGATCTGTAGAGGCTGAATCACAAAGGTTTTACCTGATCTAATCTCAATCCCCAAATCAGATATGCAGAATTTGTTGAGAGGCTAGCCTGGAATCACTGCAAAGCTCTGTGCATTTTGTGCTTATGACCACATTAGAAACCATATATACATCTGTGTGCTATTAGGACTGTGTGTTACTCACACAGATGATGTTCAGGAATTCTCAGAAATGTCTCAACATCAGTAATTGTTGGTTCCTCTCAGGATATTGAAATCCACAGAAAAGGGACCCTCTGCTCAGTCATTTCATGAGGACAAGCTAGTTACGTTCTCTGGGCAGGTGCAGGGATGAGTGAATACACAAAATAATACAAAATACAAAATACAGGGCTCAGCATCTCAGCACCGAGAATTGCTCATGTCTTCTTAATGTTCAGAATACATCGTCAAATTCCCACAGAGAGGCATGATTTGAAACATTTGCCTGCTCAGCACTTCCAGTTGTGTTGAAAGTGCTATTTTTGTGTGGATTCTTTCCTTTGAGTACTCTAACATGTTTAATTCATTAGCATTAGCAGCCAAAATGCTAAAATTGAGCGTTAGGAATTTGTCAAGGCAACCGACTGACAAATACTTCGGTAGAAGTTTGAATACCATTTGAATTCAAGTCCAGAATGTTAAATTCTTTGCTAATCTACAAGTAAAGGAAGCTCAATTTTCAGAAATATTGAGCACATTCACTTCATCCAACAGAGGCTTTTAGACATTAGATGTGAATAGATGATATAAGTAGCACGGTGTAAGCACCTCTTCTTGTTACAAAAACCGTCAATATTTTAAGATCTCTCTATCTTTTCTGATCTGCCTGGACTAAAAATATTCTCGTTCTTACACAGAAGTATGTTCTATAAGTTGCTACATAGAAACAGCAATCTTGTTTTGACACCATACCTTGTCTGTCACAAAATATTAGCCATTGAACTGGTAAGCAAGTTCAACATTTAAAAACAGTTTTCCCATAAAGTACATGACACCAGCAGTCGACATGATGCTAAGGTTGGACAGACAAATTTATATTGGTTTTGAATAGGTATTATCTGTGTAATTGCTAATGGCTTTGCTATTCCTGGTTCAATACACTGTCTCAGGCCAATGAAAGTTCAAACTGCAGCAAAGGGGTTTAATTTTGAAGAAGCATGCTAGGCAAGTATGAATAATAAAACAAGTAGGAATTAATCAGATGAGAATAGGTATGTGTTTAATGGATCTGCACCAGCTTGTCTTTAAACAGAATGTGAACTTAAGTGAAACTTGATTCAAATACTCACCACACAGCCTTGAGCCACAGAGTATATTAAGATCACAATAAAAATACACAAAATGGTACGAATTTGTATTGTCAGGCACCCTGGAAAACACTAAGAAAGAAAAACAAAAAGATTTATAGATAAAATATTTAAAATATTTTTAAAGTGGGGTTGTTATTTTTCAGTAGTCTACAAAGAGAAGTGAATATGGGATAGAGAAATTCCACCTGTGCTGCAAATTACAAAGTTGCAGTATTTGCTGGGTAGTAACTGTTATTCACTTGTTGGTGTGTAGGCGTATTTTAATGTTAATTGAAGTTTTGGGGATAATAAATGTGAAATTGCTATTGCTAGACATTATTTCTCACTATAATTAAAACTCTTACAAATTTTAGTTATATGTCTACTCAGTATGCAAATAATATTCTAGGATGGCATTTGATTTTGCTCTCAGGGGGAAAATACCCAAAGCAACTTTTGCCTTGCAAATTTTCAGCTCCTTTGCCTTGCAAAATGTGATCTAAGAGAACGTATTGCGATAGCATAGAATTTTGGAGTGGTATGTGTGTCTTCTGTCAGGTAAAATGCCAGGGTAGTTTTAATTATTGTGACTCATAAAAACATTGAATTTGTCACAAAACAGCAGTAGAGAACAAAAATATCTGGCGAAATGGAGTCTTGTGAACATTATGTTTATCTGTGCTTTTACCCCAATTCCATTTATTACACTATTAAGCGTCAAGTTCTTGCTGCTGTGAAGCCTGTGACAGAATGTGAGAGAGGAAAGTCTGTCAGGTTGTGTAGTTAGGCCCGCTCCAGTCGTTCTGATCAACTCTGCTTCCAGGTAAAGCTGCTTTCCTTCCTTTCTCCTTGCACTAAGAATATTTGGGGCATCTATCATCTCCTGGATATATCTTTCAGACCACAGGACCAGTGACTTAAGGGTCAAGAATTAAATCCAAGAAACAGTCAGATTTAAAGTGGGGACTGTCCTGTGTTCTTTACAAGGAGGAAGCTCAGATTTATCGAGGTTGAATTTCACTTAGGGTCAAATGGAGCACGCAAAAACCTGATTTTTGAATGAAAATCAACAGTTATGAAGAAAAGCTGTTCACTTCATGGGTATCACTGGTCTCAGAAGCACAGTTTCCAGCAGCAGCAAAATAGTCATAAAGAGAGGCTACAGTAGCCTTGGCAAAACAGAAATCATGAATTGAAATGCATTCCCTTCCTTTCACATATGCAGAGAGATTTTTCCTGTATGTGTGACCATGTTATTAAAAGTCTGAGGTAGTTATAAATGAACCAACTTAATATGGGCTGTGACACACAAGAATGCAGCAATTACAGGAAAAAAAATGTATGGTTTACAAATGTATTCTGGCTTCAGTATAGACTAAGTCCATGTGAATGTATGTGTGGAGCAATCAATACAATATGAAAAGTAGATCTGTATTATGGATCTGAGTTAATTTTCTACACCAGCGTAAGTATTAGCATCAATAAAATAAGATGAGGTTACTTGAGATATATCACCTTTAATAAAATTGGGCATATTGTAGAACAAAGAGCTCAGAATACAGGAATCTGAAAAAGCTGTGTCTCAAGGGAGGAGATACAGCAATGTCCAAAATTACACTATGAAAACAAGATGGACTGTTTCTGCATTTGTTCACAACTATGATACAGTTCCAATGGGAAGGGACCTCAAGGGGCTCAGAAATACTGTCTGCCTTGACCCCCAGAGTCTCAAGGCCATTTCTGCAGAGTTGGTTACTCCTCCTGTGTCATTGCAGGCTATTATTTCTTCTCAGGGCCTGGACTTTCCATTATCCATTCTGTATTTATAAGATTCCTATTGGCCCATTCTGTCAACCTGCCAGCTGTTCTCACAAAATTTTAGTAATTTGAAAACTTGACATGAGTACGGGCCATGTCCTTCTCCAGGTTGTTGATAAAAATGTCTGATAAAACTTGGCATAAACTCTTTAGTATCCCACTTAATAGGGATATCCTGGTAAAGTATAACCATAAACTGCGATGCTCTGAATGTGATTATCTCCACAGTATTTTACCCATCAAACTGTCCACTCAACTGGACCAGAAACCTATATAAAAATGGGGTGGAACATGTGTGGTTTTTATCCTCATAAATAAAATACACAATCATTTTGTTTGAAGAAAAAAAAATCCATTAATTCAGTTTGCAACCAAATAAGCTATCTACTGCTTATTAAAGAGATAATACCCATGGTTTGGAGATAGTGCTGGATGGTTAATAGGGACACAGCAAAATACAGATTTGAAGATCACGTGTCCCAATACATTGCACAGACAAATTTTTTGGTCTCTGTAGTACATATATGTTTTAAATGCTGACATGCTAGGCTGTTGGGTTAAAATGGAAAATAAACCTTTAAAAGATAAGCTATGAGACATATCTGAATTAAAATTATGACATTAAGAAGATTTATACTTCTGACTTTAAGTCATTCTAAGATTGTATCTGCACTTTTATGATAGCATAGAATTTTGGACTTAATTTTCTTTGTATTCTTTTATTTGGGGAATTTTTATTAACTAAATAAGCAGCATCAGATTACCAAAATTCAAGGTAACTGGTACTGTAAAATATTATCAAAGTGATATTATGAGTACAGTGTTTAATGCTAAAGTATGGAGAAGCTGAGTCACTTGTGCAGTCTGAAAGAGCAAGTAAGTGCCATAAGACTGATTAAAATAGGGGAATGATTGTTCTAATTGTATATCCATTATCCAATTCATATTAGTTTTATTTTATTTATTATAGGACAAATTTTTGCCAAAAAGTTTTAAATGGTGATATTCTAAGAGTTTACATTTCTTTGTTTTTCTAATGCTAGGTTCTAATACTATAATCCTGAATATTGTTGAATCTCTGGAGGAACCTGGAATAAATACAAATTTTCTTGACTGACAGAACAGATGGAACACTTCTTATGTTCACACTAGCCCTAGGGAAATGGTACAAAGAGCAGTTACTCCTACAGACTTTGTCTGCATTTCTACCATCTATAGAGAGAAGAACAGATAATAAACTACTCTGCCCTAATAAAAAAATAGATTATGAAAATTACTCCCAAATAATTTTGTAAGTTCATAAAAAAGGTTGTGCTCACTACCTGATACTCTGCTAATATACTATTTATATTTCCATGAAAACACCTGCTTTTCTTCTGCCAAAGGGCACTTTAAAAAACTAAAATTAGTTTGTGCTAATCAGCAAAGCTGATTAACTGCGTAGGTGTTTTTTCTTGATATTTGTCTGAAAATAATAAATTCATATTAATCCAATACAGATTTCTTCAATCAGAAAATTAGCCTGTATTTTTGGATATTCTGATCTGGAAGACCTATTTCTCCTCTAAAACACTCAAATGCCCTTCTGCATCATTACTGTTGTGAAAATATAATGCAGGAGAATTAATCATTACTGAAGGTTTTGAAAAGGCCAAGGATTGTGTGTGCAAAACATTGTGCTTTACTATCAAAACAGCTGCTGTTTTGGCAGGAAAAATTTTGAAAAAAGAGGGGAAGTTAGCAGGACTTTACACCCAGATCAGCAGGAATGAAAGGGAGAACTGGTGTGCTCTGTAGTCAGAAAGGAGTAAAAGTCAGGTTAAAGCAGTTTATCTAAACACAGTATTTAGTGGTAGGTGTTCAGACTCTGTGAATCTGTGAAGCATACAGATGGCTTCATATTCCAAAGGTCAAACATAGCATGGCCACCAAAAGGAAGAACAGTCACAAAATCTTAAATCACTTACTTGTACTCGTGTGACATGTAGATACATAATACAAGCCACTAGGAAGCATATGCAGAACACCAGGAGAACAAGAACTACGGTACTCCTAGAACCAAAACACAATATAAGTAATGCAATGCAACTCAGTAATAGATGAAAACAAACTGTTCATCTCATCTTCTGATAGAGGTCCTTCTGAAATAGTATTTTAAATAAATGGTGGAGGATGGCCTTCTCCAACTTGCTGTTGTACTAACCATCACAGTGCAAATTTAGCAGTGATGTCAACTACTCTCAAGACGATGAAATTAATAAATGGTCTTGTAAATGGTTCCCACTCTGAACTCAGAAGGGAGATCAAAGCACCTCAAAAATTCAAATGTGCGGAAGTCAGGAGAGACATTTTCTAATTGTTTGCTAGTGCAGAATATTCAGCATGATGACCCTTGTAAGGGGAGTGTGTGGCCTTGGCAGTGGTAAAATTTACCAGATGCTTTTTCTGTCTTATTTGTCTTTCTCAAAGATTCAAAAATCAATGGTCATTCAATTCAGGCACTTAGCATGTCAAATAAAATCAGACCAGATTATCTTCTATTGAAACAGAAAAACTCTCTCCTTTTGAGTCTTCCTCAATGGTTAGACAAATCTTAAGTTTCACAAAGATGATGTAATAATTTTAAAATTCTTAATCTTCCCTCTTCTGATCTATCAAAATAGGTTCTCTTAATGAGAAGGGGGTGCAAAACAGGAACTTTCTTTCTCTGGAGAACTTCTCTTGGAAAAGTTGGATGTGAGCAAGCTGACAAAAATTAGCCCACCAGTGTGGGTGCATTTGATCTTTGCTCAGGGGCAGCCTGGCCCTGTGCCAACCATGGAATCAGGGCCGTATGACAGCAGCATAACATGATCTTTACACCTTCTTTTCTAAGAGAAAACAAACCACTCAGTCCAGAAGCCATGTGAGCAATGGATTCAGACATATCTGTGCCCTTGACAATTACTGGGGCAAGACTGTTTGTACAGGGTTTCCAACAGCAGAAGAGAGCAGTTCTCCTGTAGAGTTTCTAACTATTTGTTTTCAAATTCATGTAATAGTTCCTACTGATACAGAAAGAGTGAGAATTCTGTGGTGCAATCTGTGTACCTAGAATGGGAAAGTGACTGGGTGCTGTTAGTGTGGATTCTGAATACAAGTATTAATCAAGGCATCTCATGCCTTTAGAGAATTGACTTGTATTCAAGATGGTAGGTAGCATGCTAGAAAAGAATGCAGGGGACATACCTGCAACAACTTCTTATAAAGCAGCAATAGCTCACAACTGACAGTAGTGCTGAGTGGGACCCTGACAGAGATTTGGGTTGGCATCTAAAAAGGGCTACATTCTTTTTTTTAAAAACAAACACAGAGTCAGACATTGGAAGGGTTCATAGTCAGGGCTTTTAGCAGCTACCCTGGATATGTGCCTCCATAATTGGACAGCTTAGGTTGACAGGAACATACCTTATTTTGGCCACCTCTATCTGGGAATATAAAATGCGCCTTTAATTGAGAAGCTGCCTTGCTCAAATGATAATAGGAATTGTGAGAATGGCAAGCCCATTGATTTCTGCATACTTATGCAGTAATTGACTTTCCTATGACATTTTCTTGTCTAGATGATCAACCTCCTCCTTGAAATATTGTGATATATCACTTCTCCCATTAGGGTAGCATATTACAAGCCAAGGCTTGGTTTGCATTCTCTTGCCATACCTATAACTACTTTGGCAATCTAAATAGCAGCTTAAATCTCCAGACTCTGGAAATAAGGGAATATTTCCTCTACTTCCTATGTTTTAATTTAGCTCGTGTTTGCATCTGTGTCACAGCAAGAGAAGAAGAACAGTAATTTGGGTGTATGAAGCCACCACTCAGACACTGGAAGAAAGAACTTAGGAGCATTCAGTGGGTGGCTTTTTAACTAACCAAATCCGTTTTCCTGACCTTCTGTGGTGATATTCTGCTGGAGCTTGTGTGTCTGTCAGATCACTACATAAATTGAACCTCTGTCCAGCTGTCTGTCCAGTGGCAGTCGTTTTTTGAAAGGCTATTATATGATTCTTGGAAATTCATTCTACACTAATACACATCATTTCTCCTTGTTCAAAACTGCTATGTACTGCAGCTGTGGCTTACTGAAGAAGAAGGTGAAAGACTTCTTAATCATGCTCCAATTAGTCAGCAGTCATTAATCTGGAAATGATGATGTAAATAATGATTCTTTTCATTGACTTTGAAGTCTTTAAAAGAAAAGTACTATACTACAAAATAATATTTGTATTTTATTAATGTGAATAAAGTGTTTTTTATCTTTCAACTAGAAATAATAGAATATAGAAGTATTATTCTAACTGGGGATTCGTGAATTGAAAAGACCATAATTTAAATGGAATTTTCATATGCATTATCCTGTGGCCACTTCTATACCCATTGAAATCATTATAGTTAGGAAAAGTGAGTTAATGTTTATTATTAATGTTTTGATATTCCAATCTGAAAAAGAGTTCATTATTAATCATTTTATGCCTTGCACACAATTCTATCTACCTCTGGATTTGAAAGTGGTCTAATTTTTTATTTAGTAATCATTCAACAATAGGCATAGGACACCTCCCAACGCATCAGTTTTGCTTTATGTATGCTTTAGTGCAGTCAAGGTTGGAATGCAAGTTATATGTGCATAGCCAAAATATGCACTAGGCAGTTTATGTAGGGATAGTGTTGATACCAAAAGCTTCAATGAATGCTATAAATGCAGGTCTCAATGAAGCTGGATGGATACTTTCAATAATTTGTTCCCATTAAACTCTGTATGGTTTATCTGTGTTGCTATTAATATCTGAAGTACTTAATCCAAAGTAGCACAAACACTTTTAGAAAAGCTGCAGTAACACCTTTATTTGTAATGCAGACATGCTTTAATTAAGTTAAAAGAAACCCTGAAAGTTTAAATAAACACTGAAATTTTTTTTTCCTCTAAGTGCATACAACTACAAAATAAAATTAAAAAAAGATCGTGAAAAGTGTCTCCTGTGGAAAATGAAAGAGATAAAAATTAGACTGAGGGGATGTAACAGAGAATCTCCTGTGTGAGAAGGTCCCAGCCTAGGTTCCATAGACATTAATTTTTGATCTGTGCAGGATGTCTGAGGATGTTCCACTTTGAGTTATGATAGCAAAAGGCAGAAACTTACTGTGGTATTATTAGAAGGTAGACAAGGCCAAATAAGGCAGCTAGAATTAGTGAGAGAACTACAGCACTGGTGAAGTACTCATCCTGAAGCTGGTGGTACTGTTAAAGAAAGGAAGAAATGAAGACAGTAAATATTTTATATATACCCAGTCATACACATCTAGTCCGTTCTCATTAAGAAAGAACTGAATCCTAAAATAAAACAAGCCCTTACTTAGATACAAAGATGATGGTTTAATTCACATTGAAAAAACAGGTGAGGGAAGTCCACACAAGATTTTCCTTGACAGACATCTCTTTCACCCTGTAACTAGTCAAAACTGGTTTAGGCTCACATATAAGTTTATCTTTTTGAGAAAAACATTCAGCCACTTTGAACCAGAAAGGGGTAGTCCTCCCTCTATTTGTTCATCATGATAAAAGGCCAAACACCCCTTGTTGCTGCTTTCAAGAAGTCTGTCACCTCAGCTGCTCAGGACAGGACACTAATGAGTGGACTTGGAGGCAGCTGCTAATGAGATCCATGGGCTCAGCTGGGAGCAGCTACTGTTCCTGATTCCACTAAGCTACAGTAGTAATGGGAGGAGGCTTTCTAGGGGTGGAAACACAAAAGTGTTTTCTCAGAAAGATCCAAAGTTCAATATCATTTACAACAGAAGACTTTTTATTTTGAAAGAAAAAACTTGCAGCCAAATAATACTTTGGAAACCTGAAATCAAAATTTATGCTTAAACCCTTAAAAAAATTGGATCCAATATGGCACACAGCATTCAAAATTGAAACAGTGGTGACATGAAATCTTAGCCTATAAAGTGACTTACAATGGAAAAATAAATGCTACTGCCGAATTAATTTAAAAAAGCAAACACTTTTGCTTTTTAAAACACATAAACTAAAGGCTATAAATACAAATAATTTGTATTCACAGAAAACCACCTACAAGGTAGGAACAATTGTTGACTGACATGCATGCTGTACATCTGGGTAAATCCCCTGCTTTCAGCACTGTCACACTGATGTAATATTGGAACCTTGTTGTCCAGAGATTTAATTTTTTTTTTTTTTATAATTTCTAGAATTTCTGGATCAATAGTTGTCAGGCTACCTATGCATCTTCTTTTCATTAACACTTCTCCAAACAGATGAGGGAGTAGGCAGACACATTGCAATGAGACAGCAATAAACAAGTGACTCAGGCAGTTTGGAGAAGCAAAAGAAAGACCAAAACACAGGATATAAAACACCAAGTAGGACAATACCAATCTTTCTTTTTACTTATTCAAGTGTTTCCGTGGAAGGTAGAGATAATGTCCTCCTCTTAAATGAGAGACAGTCCAGTGGAGTATTTAAAGACAGTTAGTAGAATTTAAACATTGCATGAAACCCAACCAAAAACTCTGGTGCTAGTTAGACTATGGTCTGTGAAATCAGTAAAAATAATTTTAAACTCCCTTACTTTATTTTCACGCTCAATTTGCTTATACTTCAGGGTGAAGAAGTTCAAGTCAGCCATCTCAGACTCAGTTTGCCGGGCCTCTATCAAGCGGCTGATGTATCTGTTCACTCTAGTTCCCGGAGTGTTGTATACAATATTGTTAGAAAAAGAGGAGCGATTCCTGAGTTTTTCAGAGGCTGTCCGTAATGCTCTCCTCTGTAATACGGATGAAGAAAGAAGCACAGATTAACATTGCAATTTTTCATTGCTGTTCATATTCAAGCTCATAGAGAGGATGTGGAATTCATTAAACAGAGCGACTACAAAAGACAGAGTTCTTATCTCAGCATGAATGTCACCTTTTAAAGAGCCATATCTGAAATCCTGGTATCATTCAAAAGAACTAGAATACTCCCACTTCATTCCAAGATGTTAACTCAGAAATTCTTTTCACATACAGCCCTGACACTCCTCTGCCATTGAGGAAATAATCAGTTTGCTCCCAGTCAGGGTGGCATTACCTTACAAAAATGGTTTTATTTTGGTTTGTTTTCTTGACAGAAGACATGGAGCTCTGTTCATCTTGAAGACAAGATAACCAGGCTCTTCACAACACAAGAAAACTCCTACTGTCTAGGTAACAATACATATTTCAAAAAGATAGTTTACTTTAAAGTCTTGGACAATGACCATGCATGAATACAGAGGGTCTGAAATCTCAAATGTTGCTATTTTTAACTCACCCAATTGGCTCTCTTGTTAAAGACCATTTGAATATGCCTCAAGTGCACTTGCAGATCCAGATGTAGCCATCCAACAAATTATCAGAACTAACTTGTGCCTAACTGTCTCCTCCAAGGCTGAGACAGCACAACTACAAGATGATTACTCATAGTTCTTTCCAGTGGAAAAGATTTATCACAGGGCATATCTGTAAGGGATTTTAGACCAGCTGTCTCACATTTCTCAGAGTGCATTCAGGAGACAGTGAGCAGCACCTCAGTCCCATTTGGTGGCAGCCTTCAGATGAGGGCACTTTAATCTAAACCAGTATGGCTAGATCTGTCCTATGACTGGACAGAGGTCAAGCCTACTTCCCAGAAGAGTTTTACAACAAAGCTCAGGCAAGTTCTACTATTTCTGTAAAGGACTATTTTTTATCTAGCATGTGCAGAGTTCAAGACAGTTCAAAACATTATGAAATAACAAGTCTACTCAGGATGTAATAAGTAGAGTCTGTCAGAAAGATGTTAAAGAAGAAAACAAAATTTCTGTCTTCAGAACACTCAGTCCTAAAGAGCCCACTCTAGAGGCTACACAACAACATTTCCTTTTATTAAAAAAAAAAAAGAAAAGTAAAAAAAGTAAAAAAATATGGCAATCACTATCTAAGTAATCTTGCAGGAATGGGAAGATTTCATTTTTTATTTCACAATAAATTCTTGGGAGTACCTCATCAGTGAACAAACTGAACTATAGCAATTCCTTAGCTTGCATAGCTTATATGTATATTATATCTAAATCCTTATGAATAGTGAGAAGGGTTATCTGCTGACTGATACCTTAGTTTTCTGTTTTTGAAGAAAAATGGACCCTGGCAAAGATAAAGTAGCTTTTCAAGTCTTGCTTTGCTGGTTTTATGTGTAGAGAGGAGGTTACACACCAGTAAACAATTCTAAGGTTATATTTTTCTTCAAGCTATCAGATCCCAGTACCTGGTAAATTTGGTGTAAGCACTAATTGTTTCAACTTGAAAACCAATGTTAGGGTCATACATTGATTAGATATCTTAAATTGCAAATCAAATAACTATTTTCAGTGTTTCTAAACAGAGAGAAATTTCTTTTCTTGAACAAACATATGTATCAGTAATTGGTAAGGGAAATTGAGTTGCCAGAAATACACAATTTTGCTCTCAATACACTATAATTAGTTAGCATATGTATTGTGTTAGTTGCAGCAGAATGCATCTTCAAGGATTTCTTACAATTTAAATTTAAGCCTATAGTATAAGAAGAAGAGAGAGGAAAAAAGTATTTAAATTAATGGTTTTTTGCATTAAAACCTGAAATGAGGGTAGATGAATATGGGTGATACATGGAATAAATTATATTATTTATTTTTCCATTTTGAAACAGGGTTCTTAATCAAAATATCTGTTTCTTACAAATAATTATTTCCTCTAGGACTCTTATTTTTATCTCTGTTATTATTTTGCACAGTGGACTTAGGTAATTTGATTTTACATATGATCAAAATCCAGTATTTATGTTTCTCAGAAATGTACTGGTTTGAAAAGCCTTTAAAGACTCCACTTGTTTTACTTTATTTACATGATTTGAGAACTGAAGACTCTAAAGAAACCCCACAGTGTAACAGTGTGTTTATGCTAGTATCATATAATACAAATCCATTATGTGTTACGTGTAAAAGTTACAAAAGCCCAGGAAAACAGTTTCTGTTTCTGATAGCATTGTAGAACTTCCATGTCAGTGTTGTGGCATGAAAAAATTTCATCAGACCACTAAAAAATCCACATGGGGATTTTCTGTGTACATTACCTATTTATGCATACATATACACAAGACATAATATAAAGTCTTGCATAAATCACAATTGGAAGGCCTTGTACATAGCCAGTTTAAAAATAAAATTTAAAAAAAGGGTGAAGCAATCAGTCAAGCTGAATTGCTGATTCCAGTGCTTGCATGCCACCACTCACTGGTGCACTGACCTGTGTAATATTGCCACCTGCTGTCAAAGAAAATGGAATGAGCAACTCTTACGCTTTTTATCCATAAATTTACTGGTAGATTCATATTCAGAAAAGAAGCAAACCAGGCTACTAGTATGTAAAGCAATTTTGATGTATGGAATTATCAGGCATCCAAGAAAGTAGAATTTATATTTGTATTAGGGACTTTTCTGTTTAGGATTTGAATTACGGTCAAAGAGTGGTTTTGGCTAATCAGTTGCTTTTCATATTTCAGAGAATAGAACCAGCTAGAGAAGCAAAATTATTTTGTTGGTTTACATTTGTCACCATCAGCTTCAGACTGATATGGACAAAAGATGTAAAAGAATATATGTTTAAAAGAATGAAAACAACCTCAGAAATTCCAATTCCTATGAAAAAAGACCTTAATAGAAGTCACCAAGACACCTATGCTGGCTTTTCCAAGAACAGCTCCAAATTTGAGGCCTTTTATGATTAAATTTTTTCTTTATTGTGGGAATTGGATTGGTTTAGCTCCAGCAGGACTGCCAGAAACTTCTTTATCCACTGGTAACATCACCCCCTATGTTCTCAAAGATGGTCTGTTTGATGCAGTCCTGAATTGATGCCCAAAGAGTGCACTCAGCCCACATGGACTACCTTGTCATCATCCTCACACGTCATGACGTTGGAGAAAGGGATCTCTGCTTTGAACATCTTGCGACAGTGCATGAGCTGAACAAGCAGATAGCAGACCGTCTTGAACTTCATTCTTTTGGCAGGCTTAATGTCTGAGAGAATCAGTCCAGGAAATATCTGTGGGTCAGAAAAATAGTATTTATAACCAAGACATTGCATTCCCATGCAGACACACACACTTGCAGGCATTTGCATCCCCTCATGGTCAGAACAAAACAATATTCTAGTCAAGAAGCAATGCTTTTTGATAAATATCTCACATTTGCAAATGAAGATAACTTTGTCTTTCTGCAACATGAGATGTAAAGAATCTATTGAACAGACATTATATAAACTCATACTTAACATTTTGGAAACTATTCTTTTCTTAGAAATGTAAACTATTAAAAATGTTCATTAATGACAAACTTATGAAAGAGGCAATATTTGCATTTCTTTAACATTAAAATAAATTTTTGAAAATACAGGAAAAATAAGAAGGCAATTGGCATTTTTATTAATTGATGTTAAAAAATATAATTTCAGTCTTCTTTCCTTAGTTTGTTATTTCAATTATAGGTAAGTTCATGAAAATCTGAAGAGGATAAATTTTGTTTTAAAGATATACATGCCACATATATGCCTTAAAAGGAGGGTGTGAGGCATTGAGGTTATAACTCACATCTTGTTTCTACAAAGTAAGAAGTGTTATACTACAGAGAAATATTCTCAAAGGTTTAAGTATAATTGATTCCTTTTACTACAAAACTCCTAGATCAGCAAGGACAAATATTTTCTTGGTTAATTCTTAAGCAGGTATTTAACTACTGGTGACTTCAGTAAACCCCTAGCACATGCTCAGATGCTTTCTCAGATCAGGATATTATATCTTCAATATTTATATCAAACTTATTCATGCTTCTGGTCTGTGGAAGTGTTAATGAGAAACATGGCAGGACTCCATGCCTCCTCAGTATGGGAACTCAAGCTTGTAAAATTAATTTTTTCTGGATCAACAAAATAAAGAAGCACAGGGGATATGGTCCTTAGTTTTCCTAGGTACAAAACAAAGAGCAAATAATTCTCCAAGTGCTCTTGAAGTCCACAAATGACAATGAGAATTTGCTGTGCATTATTCACAATACTATGATTTACTAGAGCCGTTTACATGATCACTTCATTGATCAAAGAATGAAGAAAAAACTGAAAGAGTATGTTTAATGCATATTTTCTTGGACAACTAAATTCAGATGGACAGGACAAACGACACTGATTATATTCTGTATGGTATCTCAGATATTGGCTTGTTGTTATGTTTAGCACATACATTCATGCACTTGCATTTTCTGGAAAATCAAGGCTATACATTATCGACATTTCAATACCTTGTTTAGTCAGTTACAGCTATGAAACACAGCAATGACCACAGTATTGCACTTGCTATTTTTTTCCTACCAGACAGCCATGTTCTTAACATGTGACAGGCTTCAAATGTGCAAAGGTGCCCAGGTGCTTTATTGTACCCTGGAAGATTGACTGAAGCCAGCTGGCATCACTGCACTGCACTACACTGCATGGTCAGCAGCTGAAATCTAAAAGGACATTTGTGTCTCTAGGGTGTAGCCACTTGTGTAAGTGCTAGTTTAACAATAGCCTGTGTGAAGAGATTCCCAATATGAGCTCTTTTTTTCAAGGAAGAAGACCACTGAATTGCATAGAAGATACTGTACAAGGATATTCACATACTAGTCATCCTTTAGGTATTCCTAAGGACACCAAATAGATAGTTGTTAGGCTTGAATATGGCAGATTTTTGAGCTACAATTTCTAACAGCTAAAACATACTTTTTGGAGAAGTATTTCAATTACAAATCTTCCTCATGTAGCTATAATTTCTCTAGAAGTCCTACATATTTTACAAAGTCTCTCTAGCAACCTTTTGATACAACAAAAATGAGCAACTTTCTTGAGACTCCCTCCAGTTTTGCATTTCATGCATTTTCAGGAATTTACAGGTGGACCATATCTCAAGAGATCATCAGCTCTTTCTTTTTTCAAACCTTTCACATTGGACATCCCATAAATTAAGTCAACAATTTTGATGATTTTAGATGAATGATGATTTTAAATGAATTCAGAGACCCACAAAAGCTTCCTGACAGCCTTCAATACAGGAATGCCACAGTATAGATACAAGAGTGGCACAGAATAGGTAGAGCATCTTACTAGCAAAAGATTCAAGAAGGCATGATTGTGAAAGCTGAGCATATATGCATGACTATATCCTCCTACAAGGATCTGAAGTCCTTTGGATAGAGAAGAACTTATACTTTCTCCATGCAGCATTGTTACAAAGGTGTGTTGCTGAGAACAACCTTCAGCTTGAAAACTTGAAAACTTGGAATGGACTCATCCTCAGACTGTGGCCCTGCCATGACTTTGACTTTTCTCCAACCAAAACCAATGTTTCCATTCAGTTTCCCAACTTCATCTTCAAATCAATATGTAGAACATTTTTAGTTCTTACATAAATTGATTTCTTTTAGCTTGGAAAACTTACAGGCAGTTTTCTTACATCAACAGTATGCACCTTTTATATGTTGGAAATATGGCAATTTTTTTCCAGCTGTTTTGGAGTTAAATAGAAATTTCAGCTCAAGTCAATGAAAAAAATTGAGTAGTGTGGAGATCCCCAATCAAAGAAAAACAATGACAAGCTGGTGTGAGTTTAGCAAAGGTTCACCAAAACAATTGGGGTTCTCAAGTGTATGACATACAAGAAGAATCTGAGGAAGTTTAATTCATTTAGCTGGAGGAAGAGAAGGCTAAGGAGAGACCTACTTGCTGTCTTTAACCACTTAAGTAGTAGCTGCAGAGATGACAGAGGCAAAATAATCCTGAATACTACTCAGAAAAAAGCACAAGAGGCAATGAATATAGTCTGTATAATGGGAAATTCCTATTTGATACAAAGGAGTTTATCTGTGAGGATGATCATGGCTCAAGAGGCTGCCAGTCAGGGAAACACTCAGCACTTACTCAAAGGTGGATCTAACTGCAAAACCAGCCCTGCTTTGAGCAAGCAGGTTGACCATTTGACCTCCAAAGGCCTCCATCCAAACTCAGTTGGTGTGCAATGCTATGAATATTTGTGAACACACTTGCAGTGTAGCTATTGTTCTTCATGGCTGGCCAAGAACACAGCCACTCAAAGGACATTGCAGGTTGGACACACTGACAGATCTCAGCAGATCCATGTAATTTCATTTATAATTTTTGTAGATTTTTGGGAGTGTTTTATAGTTGATTTGTTTTGGGTTTTTTTAATCAAGTGGTCTCAGGATGTGTAGATACTGCACTGGGACTGAGGATTTTTCATTCTACCACTATATCTACTTCTCTCTCACCTTCATCTCACAAATCATATCCCTTTTTTATTCTTGCAGAACAACACTTTTGACATAGAGAATTCAGTGAAATATCTAAGTAATCTCAACTTCTGCTCTAAGTCTGTGGTAAAGTCAGGAAATGCAAAACAGTCTGTTAAAACAAACTTTTAAAACCCCTTCTAAATGAAAAACCCAACCTGAGTGTCTTTCACTCTGCTTTGCCTCTGATCTTGCTCCAGGCCATCATCACAGGAAAGCTGAACTGCAGCATTCCCATTCCAGCTCTTTTTGTCAATACAGTTTACTTTCTCATCTTTTTGACCCTTGGCATCATCTCTAATCCTGCTCACTGTTCATTGAGCTCATAACTTTAGGAAAGGTTGGTTGTTTGCTGCAATGCAGCTGACAAATAAGGTAAAGAGCTGGACTTTTCTAACAGAGCACTCTGAAATCAGCCAGGACTATACGCAGCTTTGTGAATGCAGAAAACAAACAAGCACTGATCCAAATCCTGGGAAAACACTCCAGTGTTTGAATGTTTGAATGTCATGCAATATTCTGATAAGTATTTAACTGGTGCTCATTTGAGATTCTCAGAAATGTCAGCAGACTGTTATTTCCCTGACTATATTCAACCTTAGTGCATAAAGTGGCAAGGAAAAGAAGGTGCTAATGTTATTCAAAACACATTTACAGAAACCATAAATGTTGTAGCACTGTGTCTGTCTGTGTTCTCTATCCTCAGGCAGGCAGGACCATATCTCTTGGTGGTAGTATTTGTTCCATGACTATCTTCAAGACATTTTGCCCTAAGATAGATGAACAAATTTTTTCTTATTTTTTTTTCTTCTTCCTGTAGTTAAAATCATCAGACATTTGTTTTTACATCCCTTTCTACTGCCCTTATGATACATTTTATTTGGCACACCTCAGTTATCCAACAGGAAAGTATATTTGGGATTTTACCAGAAAATACAGCACTGTAAGACTAAATTTTAAAATTCAGAATAGTGTGACCACTTTCTTGACAAAGATGTAGAAAAAGATTTTCATAGTTGTAAAGGCTAAATAAATGTCTAGGAGATCAACAACAGAAAAATCTTATACCAGTGTCCTACATATTTCCTTGTACAGATTCCATATTTATATAGGAAGAAAAAGAAAGAATTATATTAGAGCACATAGCTAATTCTATCACTGACAGCACAAACTGCAGGTTTTCATACTGATGATGATGCACTAGCATCTTCATAGCTACTGTAGGAGCAATCCTGAGGATGTAGAGCAACACAGACATTGTTCTGCTTTTGTTTGCTGGGTAGTAGAACAAGCAATTTGTTTCCAACGTTTGAGTTTGTATATTCCAATAACTTCAGCAGTGCAAAGTCTCAGGGACAGAACAGCCTCTTTCCAGATACAAGCTAGAGCTTCCATTAAAAGGCTGTGTGCCTATCTGTTAAATCAGGTCTGCTAAGGTGTATCTAGGATGTTAAAATATGAAACACCCAAATTACGCATTCAAATCTCTTGTTAAATTCCTTGGAAGAAGCTGTGACCCATTGAGAGCTAAGACCACCCCTGGACTCTCAAAGTCATGGTAGCAGTGGCAGCTGCATGTAGCTGCATGTAGTCAGTTTGAAAGAAAAAATCTTCACTGTGTGCCCAGACATGGACTCAGATACCTTACATGTGGTGTTTCAAATTAGAAAAATCTTGTCAAATACAATTTTGCTTTCCATGTGCTTATAAAGGAAAGAGATCTTGTTAGTAGTGGGTAAAGTTTTTACATCCCCTGTATTAAATTGGAAGCTCTATTTTTCTATCACTACTTACAGTTTTGGAGTCAGAGTTTTAGCACTCCATGAGTGCTGGTAAGTATACAGTCACTTAAGTAAAACTGTCATCAGAATCTGTCCAGAAACTTCAAAGCTTACAAGAACTATGAAAACTTCCTTGAAACAAAGTAAACTGAATATTTTTAGTGCAATCAGATGCCAAAAAAGTCCGAGGGATCTTTTAGGTATACAGGTAGATTTACTGGTTCATAAGTGCTCTCTGGAAAACACAAATTGTACATGACTGGAAAAATAAGACAATATAAGAACAGTGTGGTATGTTCTGCCAGACCTAACCAGAATGATTACATCAAACTAATTTTGCAGAGAAAGAAATTTCCTGCAAAAACAGTTGGAACTTCATTTTGAATGGAAATAATAAATTAATAATATTAGGTCCAGCAATGTTAGACCTATTGTATCACTCAATTACTTCCTTCTGTAGCTTTCTTTTTCTTCTTTTGATCAGGTCAGACAAAATGCAGCAAATTTTGTTTAAAAACTCCTGGTAATACATGGATTATAGGTGTCAAATTATTTCACTGTTAAAAGCTCAGTTAGAATATGATGGAAAGCACCCCAAAAGCAGTTCGACTTGTGAAACATTCCAGTTGCTAACAATTAATTAACAATGAAGATAAAGGACAAACACATGTAGTTACTATGTATTTCATCTATACAAAGCAAAAAAGTCATCACAAATCTATTTTGTTTTCTCTCTGCTAAATTGCATAATTCTACGCTGGGGGAAAGAGAATCAAATCAGCCACAAGGAAAGACATGAGCAGACAAAACCTGTTGGCTGGTGATGGAAAGATATAGAGCCTACTAATTTATTATAATATAGAAGGCAAATAATCTGCTTAATGCAACAAAGCTATATTAATTATCAGTAAAGGAGGATTAACTCCAAGACAAAAATAATGCCTTTTCCAGAAAAGTAATGAAAAATTTGTTTGTTTTCCTGTTACTCTGTGGTGATAGGACTGCAATGCAGGATGTTTAAAATCTCATCAGTTTGTGCTAGATGAAACAACAAAATATTGAAGTGATGTGACAACCTTTGCCGGTTTTCTTGCAGCTCTGGCATGCAGTTACAACACATGTAGAAGTGGTGATTGGGCATTGTCATGGGCTGCCCAGAGAAGTGGTGGAGTCATCACCCATGGAGGTGTTTAAGAAAAGACTGGATGTGGCACTAAGTGTTGTGGTCTAGTTGAGATGATGGTGCTTGCTTGTAGGTTGGACTTTATGATCTCAAAGGTCTTTTCCACCATAGTCGATTCTGTGTGATTTTGTGTGATTCTGTGTGAATCTCAAGTTGCTGAATTTCTCCCTATTTGATCACGAGTCAGAGAAACTGTGCTCAACCTTTTGAGCTGTAAATCCATCTGCAGTTGACAATAAATTATGCCACAGGTGTGTACTGTTGACAATTGCTCTAGATAATTCTGACATTTCAAGAGTTTTTACATTTTAAATAGAATTTTCCAAAGGATGCTTTTAAGCTGCTTTTGCTTATTAAGAGTCATCAATCTTTCAGCTAATTTTTCCTGAAAGTAAAAAAACTGAAAATAGTAATTTCCTCTTCCTCAAACATTGCTTTAATTTCTCTTTTCAAATAGACAACTGGTTTTGGGGGTTTTTTGCTATGATTAGTTTTTGAGCAAAAATAAAACTGATTTCAGCCATCTGCACTGGAAGGTTTAGGGCATGATTCAACACAGCAAACCAGATAGGACACAGAGCACCATATCTCTAACCAGCATCCACTTCCCTCTGGCTAGATAACTAAAATATGGATTTAGGAAAAAAAAAGTGGTACTGACCTGGATTTTCAGAATGGTAATAGTATTGCTCAGACACTTCAGATAAGAAAGCAGGGCTATCCAAGCTACAGAAAGAATTTTCTGAGATGCCTTGGCATGGCTTCTTATGTACATGGTATGGTAGAAGAGAGAAATGTCAATCTCTTCAGAGAAACAGCTTGTTTCCAAAGGGCGAATAGATATGGTACTCCCTTTCATGGATTTTTCATGACAGTCCATCTTTCTGTGCTATTCAAATAGTAGATGCAGATAGCATGTGATTTACACTGCCACAAATAAAAGATACAGTAATTTCACACTCATAAGCCGCACCTGATTATAAGTTGCACATCCGAGTAGCCGGGTAGACCACAGGATTTGTCCATACATAAGCTGCACCCGAATATAAGCCACTTTTTTTTTTTTTTTTTAAGCGAGGACCCATGTGCGACAAAGTAAAAAATTAGTAACAGAATCGCGCCAGCACGGGGTTTAGTGTCAGGTGCTCAAGTTGCAACAGTTTTCATAGACCAGCGAAGCCTTTAAACGCAGCCCCAGGCGCCCTCTCCAGCCGGCTCTCACTTCCGGGTTGGCATTTCACTGGGATTTGTCCATAAATAAGCCTCACCTGATGATTAGCCACACTACTGGGGTAGGCTGGACTCTTCAATGAAAAAGGTGCGGCTTATAATTGTGAAATTACTGTAACTAATATATTTGGAGTGAGTAACTCACTAGGACAATACAAGAAATTTTGCAGATGGTGATTTGCCATCTATTGGAAGGTAATTACTGATTATGTTTGAGGTAGACTGTAAAATCCAAGAGACACATGCATATAGAGGAATAATTTATAAGTTGTACCAATAATGCTTCCCTATAATTTTTGCATCCTATGACCTCCATTCCTGGATTCAGGTCTACTGCTGTTAGTGGTGCTCACCACTATTGGCTTTTGCCTTGTCTCTGGAGCTGGTGAAGTAACACCATGAATCAGTTTACTTTAAAACTCACAGTGAGTAACTGTGATGGCAGGCCAACTTCTGTAAAGGCAAAAACTAACACATTCTGAGAAATGTTTTCCTTCATGAAAACTTGATCACTTCTCATCCCTGCTTGGCTATCTGTAGAAGTATCTTAAGGAATATTACTTAATTGGCTCTGCTCTTTTCTCAGCTGGTGAAATAATAAGTCCATTCAAAACTAGAGCTGTCACCACAGAGTGAATTGCTGCAGTAAATACAAAGAAGTGAGGCCAAGTAAGGATACACTCAGATATCACTGAGGTTGGACACAAACCGTATGGGTGTTTTACTGCAGGAGAATCAGACTGTACAGAGCAACCAAAGAAATGAAGCAGACAGTCCAGCTAAGCCCCCTCTGTGCTTCTGGGAGTCAGCTACATCGGTAGAAAAACTGAGGCAAAGCTACTCTGAGTAATGTCCGTGCTGACAATGAAAGAACAAAGGAATATGAAAGCCAGATACACTCTATTAAAAAATTAAATTAAAATTAATTAAATTTTAGGCAAACAGTTTGAAATTCATAACATGACTAGTCATGTGAGGTATCAAGAAATAATAAGTAGAAAAAGTTATTTAGGTAGTCTAAGCAGAGTTATAAAGTTCTTGAGATTAAGATCTTGAGATCTCTTAATCTCTGAGATTAAGAGATATCGTCTAGATTTTTTTTTCTTGAAATAAAATCCATATAATATAATACTTGCTATACTTCACAAAGTTAGAATTTTTTGAAACTAAGAGAATGATCATGTTTCTAAAGCATGGAGTATGAATCTTGTGAATATTTAATATATTACATTTTGTATATTATATAGAAATATATATGTTTTTCTATCTGAATCAAAACTATTCTAAAAGCCTAACACATTTATGTATATGGCCAGACTTATGTGTACATACATAAATCAAAATTTTAAAATTTTCTCTCAGTGCAGTATTTTTGTCACATGGCTAAGTATTAATATCAATATAAAATATCAAGAAGGCATAATCAAACTTTACTTAAGAGAAAAGTAATGGCTTTTAAAAAATTAGTAACTGTCATCAGAAAACTCTATTGACAAGGATGTTGAACAATATTGGCCTCATCACTGTCCCCTGTGGGACATCACTTTTCACTGGTCTCCAGGTGGATAGTAAGCTGTTGACTGCATAGACTAATAGATAATACTAGACTAATATATTCCCTACCAAAATAAAAACTGTAACAAAACAAAAAGAAATGTATTCCCTAGGTGGCTGCTTAGTGGTGCTCTCACGTTAAGCCAGCAAGCAGATCAGGTCACAAAAGTTACCTGATTCAACAGAAGATTTAAAAAATGGGAATAATTTATCATTTGTTCATATTTAAAAAGTAAGTGGTACATGAACGAATCATCTTACACTATTATCATTCTTGGCTAGAGTGACATTGATGAAAAATTTCCCCGTCAGACCAATTATAGAAGAATGTGGGGCATGTGTCTTCTAAATAAAAAAATATTAACAAAATTCCAAGTGGTCTTATTTTTGCTTCAAATTCAATGTATTCTTGCTCATCTCTTGCTCATAACATTGATTTTCATTCCACTTGGTATCATACCTGCCTGAGCCAGCTCATGTTAACGTCAGAGATTATACCTAAAGAATAAAAACTGCATTTCAGCTGCTGAGATTCAAGAGGAAAGAATACAATATTAAGCCAGAAGATACCTGAATTCACCTGGTGAAACTGTCCTGTCTGTGCTTTATGGGTAGCCTTCTATTTTTATGTCTCTGAAGAGGTGGTGAATGAATTGGGGTAGGAGGGAACAGCAGGTGATTGTTTAGAAGGCAAATAGCTATTCTGCAGCTCGGGGTCAGTGATCAGTATGCAAGTATACAAAGACTAAGGAGGGCTGTGATGGACTGTGACAAAGCACAGTGGCATGCTGATTGACCTGCAAGCCCAGTGGAGAAGCCAGACACCAGCAGGTAAATTCATGAAGTGTTTCTTTCTTGACACACCACTGATGCATGCTGGAGAGCTACTGTTAGTCAAGGTGTAGAGCAGCATCTGCCATTTCCACAGACTCATCAGTGGGTAAGATGGCATTTGGATTTATGCAGCTGATGGCAAAACGAGCAGTCCTTTCTCAGCAACCACCAGCAGTTTCTCAGCAATTTTGCAAAGACAAAGAAATGTGTGCTCTCACAGCAGTATGCTCTCATTGTTGCACATTAAACATGCATTGACCTGGCTTCTGTCCATATGTGATTATCAAGCTTCTGTTCCTCAGTCACCAGTTTTTGTAGCAGAATTGACACAGTACAGTTTCTCTATGTGAAAGTCACACTAATTTCTTTTAGTCTCTGCTTGTCTTTTTGCACCAACTTATGGAACAATTTCCTGAAATTCCTTTATTTCCTCAATATGAGATGAAACCTGAGACATTATAACATAAAATGAAATTATACATAATGCTAAAGGAGTAGAAACACAGGAAACCAAGACAATCTAGTAACAGCAAAAAACACACCTACCTTAAATAAGTTCTCCCTCACATTTTCTTTCTTATTGGGATTGATTAATTTAGGAAATACTGATTTCTTAAAAAATGCCAGACCTAATTTCAAGAAAGCCACCAAAACCCACTCTCACTGACTGCCAAAAAAGAATTTAACCCACTGCTTTTCTGCCTGTTTTCTTTCATATTATCTAAAACTGAATTTAATCATATACACTAAAGGAACAAAATGAGAAATTGCATGATTTTCACAGTGGATGGGAAAACTCCCTCTCTAATAAGAAGATGTTTTAGAGGAAGTACATAAAATTGCTCTTGCAGCAGCCTTTCCAGAATAAAACAACTGGACTTTAAATTCCAGAATCAAATTACCATAGTGACTGGACTCTCAATATTTCCATAAAAACTCACAGAGTCATCAAATTAAAACCAAAAAACTGATTGCAGATATGAAATTCAATATGACCTGTTTTTCTGTGGTTATGTTTTTCTCAGACACTTGATGGTTAAAACCCTAAAATATGGAGTTTTGACAAGTTAAAATTGGGGTGTATATAAAGACATGACTTTAAAACCTGACCAATACTTTCAGAATTGGGTAATATAATTTTCCCCTGAAGATTAACATCCCTGAACTAAACTTATTTGCACAGAGTTTCAGAAGATAAGGGTGCAAAAATCTGTATCCCAAATTCTCTGGCTGAGGTTAAACACAATAAAGTTTCTCTTGACCTGTTAAGCATGTTATGATAGATTACTTCAAAGATAAAAGAAGGTTTACCAAATTGAATGTGTTTAAACAAGAGTTATGGACTTTCAAGACTCTTACTGAGGTCACAAGAAACATTTTTCAGTAGAACAAAAGGCTGCACTCAGTAACTGGTTGAGGATGAAAGGTGTGACTATAGTTGCAACTGTTAGAAAACCACTGTCACCACCTCATCACATGCTGAGACTCAAAATGTCACCATCACACTGCTGGGCCTTCAAGAGTGTTTGAAGAGCTTTCAGGAAAATAAAAGTGAACCAAACAATCTAGCATTGTCTCAGCTCAGATCAGTTTTTAAATGATGAAAGTGTATCACTATATGCTTACCTTCCTACGATGTGATGGCACAATAAAATAGGTTTCAATATTATGCTTCTTCAAGAAACTATTCCTTTCATGACCATATCCTGGTTCTACTTCATAGTCCCCATTTAGGCACTCTAAGGTGGTCTTTGTAATGTGGACTTTCCTGGAGAGAAAAATTAGACATTATTGTTTAAAGCAAAGATACATTATGAGCTATTTGCTACTGAAATACACTCCTGATCAGAAATTCATAAAGAGGTGAATAGGTCAATTTACATGCAAGACCACAGGTTTGATTTAAAAAGGAAAACAACAAAGAAAAAAAGGTGTTTTTTTGTGCTTTTAGCCAAATTGAACATAGAAAAATTTCTATTACATGCGTTTTCTAAACTTGGGCAAAGCGAGCAGAAAGGTAACTGCTGATGATCCAAACACTTGCAGATTTGCTGATTTGTAGAAAGTGCATGTCTGTACATCATCTTCCACATTGTGTGGTTTTCTTAAGCTTTTACCTCAATGGCTGCTTGGAGAAACATCCTGCTGTTTGAAACTTGTGACATCACACTCCAAACCTCTCTTGTGTATAAAGCAGAAACTTCTTTTTCTGTTTCACTTCACATGTCTGACTCATATAATTCATCTACTCTGTTTTGTAGGCTTCTTTCTGATTCACTTTGTTTTGGCAACACACTCATCTTTAATATTATGTCTGAGTTTTCTTATCCTGAAAAAGTTTTCACATTTTCTACTGCAAGCCTTTTTTTCCACTGGTTAGCTTTAGGATCAATGGTCACATAAAATACACTGCCAAAATTATCTAAAGCAGATGTATGCAATAAATAGAATTTCACTCATCATTACCACAAAAATATAGTTGATTCCTTTGTCCTTCTGTATGGCAATCAAGATCTTGCGAAAATCAAAAAGGGGATGACAAGTCCCAGTCCAAATGTGAGCTACACACAGAACTCCTACGCACCTTTGCAAATGTTGACTGTGTGTATTTAAATTGTGTTCAAAGCTGTGCAATGAGTACTTAAAGTTCCAAAACATGGATTGGCTGCAGGTTTATGTGCTACTGTGCCACTTGCAAATGTCATCAGTATCTGAGTTCGTAAACAGGTATTTTTTTTAATAGCACATGACTGGTGTTGGAAATCTTGTTATGTAAAAGGAGCAAGGCATCCCACCTCCCCCCTCAAAGTATAGAGGTATGTAAGGTATAAAATTCCTGGAATAGCTACAGGGTTCTACTTTTGTAACATGAAATGATCAAAGACTAGCACATTCTTACATTATAGGTTTTGTCTCATTCCTACTTTTTGTGTTCGGCAACTTCTAAAAACAATTCTGTTTGAAAATGTTTTGCTTCTAATCTAACCTATTACTTACACAAATATCAAGATAATTTGGAAAATTCCACAGGATAAATCACATAATACATTGATTGTTCTTGCCAAACACAATCCTTTTCATCAATAGCAATTACATTGTAAATGCCTCAAAAAAGGAAAGAAATTCTTCGCCCATAAAGTTTTCTATTTTTTTTTGCTATGGTTCTTTTTCAGACTTACCCAGGCAGTCCTCCAGCTTCCATTACATTAGCTAATGTCACATCATTGGACCAGACATCATATTGCCATTTTCGGAGACCCAGGACCCCACAAAGCACCCTGCCTGTATGCAATCCAACTCTCATGTTGAGATCAACCTCTGTGGCTTCTGCAACAGATCTGTAATGAACAGCATCAGAATATTAATTCTTCATTTTCTCTCCTCCCAAAATTAACACATATATTTGTATATGACTGAATAGAACCTGAAATGGTATATTCAGGTACTCTTTTCTACCTTCAGTAGTTTCAAAGCCCTAATTATAATTAAAAATATAATTTTTTGGGTAATGTTTTAATTACTGTTGAACCAAAACTTCAGTATTTCTAAATTTCTTGACCATTTATGTGAGAAAAGAAGTATGAAGAGGTACTAGTTGAGATGGCCAATGTGTAAGTAATTATTCCAAATCGACTATATTTTAATTGGTTCAGTTACCCAGTTACTACAGTACAGGACAAAGAAAATGATGAAAGTAATAATTCCTTGTAAGAACAGCAGAGTAATAATAATATCTTTCCAAAGTTCCTGTAAGAGTGGCACTGAAACAACTTGTAACTAGTCTTGTACCTGTAAATTAAATCTAATGTTCAGAGATTTTCACTGACTAGCTGGTAAAGGATTAATTAATCCGCAGAATTTTTATGGAAAGAATATTTTTTAGTGCCACAATAAGGAAAGATTTTTCATTTCTCTGAATGAAGGGCATACTACAACTTGCCCTCTGCACAAAGTTGTGAACACTGAAAAGGCACCTTGAATCTAACAGTCTTAAGTATTACATTTTATGGAATAACACTGTACACAGATTTTTCAGCTCCTTCTGTTAGAGAAACATCCCAACTGTCCAGTTGTTGTCCAAAAAGTGATATAATCTCTGAATAAAGGAAACTGATTATTCGGTGTAAGAATTTATTTTCACTTGATTTTCCTAGTTTGAATTTTCCAATGCATTTAATAGAAGACCTTAAAATGAGACTCTAGGTATAATTTTCCCTTGACCTATTTTTATTTTAAGTATCGTCCAGTTACACTGGATTTTGCAGAGATGCCCTTAGAAAGACTTTTCAACTGTTTCAGAAGTTTCACTTGTTTAAATACAATTAACAGAAAGGTGAGCATAGATCAAGATGTGGCATGTGTGGCAAAGATACCTGGTCTCAATTTAAATAAGAAACACTTCACCCACAAAGTGCTGAAGTACAATGCCATGTCAGCCATCACTAATGTAGCATGCAGATCTCTTTTGTCCCCATAGGAAATCTGGTCATAACGCACTTTCCAGTCATATTTTATGCAACAGCACAGAAAGGCTTATGCACAGCTTTCTGAAAGATTAAAAATTTCCTTGTCTTATTCCTACTCACTGCAAGTCAGCTCTCCCTTACTCTGTATGTTTCCAGTCAAGCCTCAAATACAACTTCTAGTAGTCCTAAAAGGATCCTAGTGTTACAAAGCTTTGTTGTGCACACTGTTTGACAAAGCTTTGAGGAAATTAATTAATAAGATAAACCACCTAACAATAAGCACTGTATCTTCACCTGAGCATGTGTATTGTGTCATTAACAGATTGACCTTACACTATGACCACACCTTGCAAGCCAAAGCCCTTCAGGATTATACCTTGCCTGCCCTATGTTCTCCTGCATAATTAGGAACCTATGCAATAATCTTAAGTAATGAACCCACAAAAATTTGAGTTTCTCTGTTCACAAATGAGTGTGGGTTTTTTTTGTTGGTTCTTCTCTCGTCCTCCTCTTAAAAAAAGTATATGAAAACTCAGACTAAATGTATGTGAAAAGACTGAAATTCAGACACTGATAAAGTCCACTCAAGGCTTTGACATTGCTTTGTCTGATCGGGGTAAGTTTAACTTCCTTCAGAAATTTTTATAGAATAACAGAAAGTAAATGGAAAAATATGAGCAGAAAAAAACCAACATGACTGACCATACTCCTTGTTGAAAAAGCCATGCTGTATAAAGCACCAATAAAGCAGAATCTGAAAATACTTCATGTTTTGAGCAAAAAATTTCCATAAGTAGTCACGTAGTAATAAATCTGAATTGAGAATGCATTTCTACATCTTCCCCAGAAGCTACAATGTATTTCAGAGATGCTTTCACTATTAAATTTGAGTAGGAAAAAAAGTTCATGAACAGTTCAGTACATTTTTTTATTTTATCTTGTAGACCTTCATGCTCTTTATGCAGTTCATTTCCATAAATTTACCCCACTGAATTATAAAAAATGAGGAATATTAGGAAATATATAAAGAAGAGACTTCAAATTTAAATTCAGAGCAATACAATGATCATGTTCCCAAACAACATCAACAGTTCTACAATAAAATACCACAAAAATGTCCACTGAGGTGTTTTAAATTATAAATACATTTCTAAGAAAATATCAGCACTTCACAAACAAGCCAGGAATAGGAAAAAGAAGTTTCTCAAATAAATTATTCATTATAACTTATTCGCTCATAACTTTCTATACTAAAGTTTTCCAAATGTTAACACAAAAGTAGGCCCAGAAACAAATGGAAATCAAAAACCATTTTCTTTTTAAAACAGTTGTGTTTATACTCTATGCAACTGACTAATAAGAAAAACATCTATCCTGACAGCTTGAGTATCTACAAAGCCTTTAAATTTTAGTTCCCTCCTTAACAAGTATTTTTATGTGCTGCTACAAGCCATGAAAACAATTTAGATCACCTGCAGAACAGCTCCAGACCTGTGCTCCAGAGCATTCAGGGAGGGAAACAAAAAAATCTCTACATGCCATTTCTTATAATTATTTAAGTCTTTTCTTTAGGTCTTAAAATACCTGCAGAAATGAATGTTTCTTGGTTAAAGGCACAGCTATGATTTTTGGTTCAATTACATACACTTCCCCAGAGTACTGCTCAGCTGCAGCAGAGCACTAGGACAGAGAGTCAGGGCTGTTGAAGAGCTGCTGGCTGGCTTTAGCAGAGGGGCAAGCTGAAAAAGCTTTCACCACTGGTAGACAGCTTCTTAAAAAGGCAGCTACTGGTTCTCTAAAAACCTGAGGTCAATTCACTCCTTCCAGTTCAAATATTTCCAGGCCCTGGACTTTTGGATGAATACGGGAAAGCTTCAAGAATTAGGAAAGTTAACGCTTCTGTCTGTTTCCTCAGACAAAAATCACACAGGAAAACTTGATGTTTCCTGGAGTACTTGGCCTAATACAGTGTTCATAACCAAGGTGAGGACATCTGCCATGCTGGCAAAATACATGACATATTAGAGTCACTAATGAACATGATCCTTTTAATTTTATTACTAACAAAAGCTTGGCAGTCAAAACTCTTATGATAAGAGCAACATTGGTGATATTGAACACTTCATTCATTACTGTGGCACTTTAAGCACCTGGTCTCTACTGAGGCACTGATACAATGGCTGCAGAAATTCTTTTGGAATAGAAACAGAATATAACACTATCGGTTTTGTCAGTTTTTAAGAATAAAAAGCTTCTTCCATCATTATTTTGGTTCTCTTTCCTTGAAGAAACACTTTGAGGAAGGTGGATGAGATTGTGAGAATTATAATTATTTTATAATACTTTGAAAATATTTTGAAATTTCTGTAGGATATTTAAATAAATAACAATTATGTGGAATATGAAGAGAATGGAATGCATTAGTTTATATGAACACATTCAACACAGTCTAATCACAGAGCCATCAATCTGCCATGAAAGTTTCTATTCCCTGATTTTCCAGAAAAAAACTCCACCTATTTTTAGTAAATATCTCTGAGATAGACATTTTTGACAGATCCATCACATGAATCACAGTTCAAGTGATTTTATTTATTTATTTGTTTGTTTGTTTGTTTGTTTATTCATCCAGGTAAAATAACAAACCTATCACTAGGGATGGCAAATTCCAAGCATAAATTTACAGTGCAAAGTCCTGAATTCTACAGTAAACTGAATAGACTTTAAAAAGACTACCAGCTGGCATCTACCTCTACATGAAAGAGGGAAGTTTAAAAAAAGTGTCTTTGTATCTCATGGAACTGATAAACAAAGACTAATAATCATACCAATACAATATAAAATGCTGCATTCCAACTTCACTGTCAGAAGCTTCTGAGTTCTCATTTATTAATTATATTTAAAAACAAATTAATCTGGGGAATCTATCTTCTCACTTTGGTTTCTGTGAAGGAGAGAGAATAATTGTGCATATGCACAGGAAATGCAGAATAGGTCCCTAGCTATTGAACAGCCCTAAGTAAATCTGGGACTGTCTTAAAATCTTGCTTCTTACCTATTTTGACCTCTCACCATGCTCTGACCACTAACTACATAAAAGATCTAAAATCTATGAATTCTTTTAAAAATAAAGTCCTGAAATGGCCAGTTCTCTTCTACCACAAACTCAGACTAAACATATCTAGATAAAATGCTGCAGCTCATCCCCTTAAAATTGCAAAGTTGCTGATGTTGCAAGGGGCCTCTGAAAATCATCTAGACCAACATACTTGCTCAGAGAACAGCCAGCTATGGAAGTTTGCCCAGAACTGTGCCCAACTGGGTTTAAATTTCCCCAAGGACACAAATGCCACAACTTTTCAGTGAAATCTCTTGAGTATTTAACTACCTCTGCAATAAAAAATAGTTTTTCTTCTATTGAAATTGAATTGTTTCAGTTTGTGCCCTTTTCCTCTTGGGCTGGCACTGGATTTCACTGAGAAAAGTTTGGCTTTGTCCTCTTTACTCCCTCTCAATAGGTATTTGTCTGCATTGATAGAAGTCCCTCTGAGCCTTCTCTTCTGCAGGCTGAACAGTCCCAGTTCATTTTTTTTCTAATTCAACTAGTTTTTTTAAGTTTACCTTATCGTGTCAGTAGCCAATAAAATATACCCTAAAAGGGGAACATGTTAATTTCTAATAGTGAAACTGAAACATTCTAAAGAGGAAAGTTCCAATTGCTACATCAATACCTTATTTGTATACATGAAATACAGCACAACTAATGAATTAATGATTAATGCTAGGTTTCCAGGGATTTGAAACAAGCCAAAAGGCTTTTGAAAAATGTGTACAAGACCTGTACATCTAATTATGTTTCTAAAGATCAGGGCTTCCTTATAAATGGATATTCATATACTGAAACAATATACATATTCTTTTAGGATTTTATATTTTCATAGACTATCATAAATTATAGATTAAGAGATTACGAAGTATTTTATCAGTATTACAGTGCTTACAAGCATGATGAACTTGCATTGAATAAGAGAGAAAAGTAATTCATTTACCCAACTCTTCATACTCTGAGAGATTTTTTAGTATGTTTAGCAAATGAAAAGAAGTGGGCAATACAGTAGTGAAGAAATTTTCCATCTTTATCCTTTCCCTCCTATATAATGAAATGCATCTCCAGCTTTAGCTAAAAGCTCATTCACACCTCTCTCACATCCATATTTTTTGCCTTGGCAAAATAATGATCAATGTAGACCTCTCTATCATAAACAAAAAATCTGAACAGCAAAGTAAATTTCATATTATATTTCTGAAAAGCAGAATAAAAGAAAGGTTTAAACATTACATTAAAAAGGAATAATGAGCAGGCTATGATCTTGAGACTACAAACACATATACATCAGGCATACATCAGGACTGGTTTTTAGTTGACGTACTAGTGCAAAATGAGCAGTGTTTATCACTGCAAAACAGCAAACTTGACTCCTTTCATTGTGGCAATAGGCAATAGGGTATATTTTCTTAATTCTCATTATTGTTCTGCCACCTATTCAGTGTATATATATGTGCCTCTACACAGTCAATTTGCACACTTACTCCTTACAGTGATTAAATGGAGTGGAAAACCGGTGTCTAGAGTGGTCACGCCTGAAATCAGGGTCCTGTGGCCTGAATGCAAGAGTGTGACTTGCCAGGGGAGTAGTGCTAGCAGACATTGATGTTTTTCTAAGACCACACTTCCTGAACACCACATAGGAGCAGCACTCCATGTCTGTCACCATGCATGGTACTTACGTGATGGTGTCAATCATATCCAGTCCCATTTCAACACAGCAATGAGCATGATCTGTTTTGGGCTGGGTCAATCCTGATACACAGTAGTAACAGTCCCCTAGGATTTTTATTCTTCTGCAATGATTTTCCTTTCACAAAAAACAGAATGGGAGAAGTTTTAGTGTTTACATAAATATTCCAATATTAACAGGGCAAAAATCTTCTCTAATATTATGCAATAATTCAAGGAATTTTTCTGTGATCAAATGAGGTAATTTACAGTTTGTGATATCTGGGTTCCCTGTACACAACAGCTGACACACACATTTGTTTATTTATTTATAAGTAGACACATATATACTGGACATCTGCCCCTCATTGTTCAAAACACATGGGTTAACACAGTTTAAAGATATAGTTGTGAAGAAATGTTATTGCCTTGCCCTCCTTCTATACTATTATAAATTCAAGATTTGCAATGAGACTTCGTTTCTGTATGAACACAAACCAAAGACCAAGGCCAAACCACTGCTGAATACGGGGAAATGTTTGCATTCTGAGAAACCTTTGTTTCAAATTCAGTTCCAATTCACCAGGAAAGATTATTTATTTATCTGTAAAGATACACACATTTTTGCATTACCTATTCATAAACCACAGTTTGCAATACAGCATGATCGGTATGACAGACTTGCATATGAGAAGCTAGTAATTTTGCATTACAAACAGATTTATCTCCTGTTTGCATGAAGTTTAATTTCTACAGCCAAAGAGGTCTGGCTAAAACTCTCCCATTAAAAAAAAATATAAAAAAGATTGCATGTGAAAATTGTACATCTGTCTGAGCAGAAAGTTCATTTCTAAACAGAGAGCACATAACAAAATGCCTTTAAAAGAGCAGTACATTTAACTAATAAAGAGACATGAAGAGATGATGGTATCTTTTGTAACTAGACTATTGGCAACTTCTATACACTTAGAGTTTGGCACAGAAAAGTAAATAACCTGATTGAATGAATCAAATTTACAAAGCTGGGATTATTCCAGCAAACACTATGAAAAATTAGCTGTTGTGAATATGATGGGAAGGCATTCACAAAAGTCTGATTCTTTTCCCAGCAGTGTGCAATGTAGACTTGACATCAGCAACACAGAAAGGGGAAAGAAAAGAGAGGGTGTGATGGTGGAATTTAAAATTTCTGGGAAAAAACCAAAACCCTAATCATAGAACCATACTCATTTCTCATACCATTTCTCATGCAGGCATACATTTTCATCCAGTCTCCTGCCTGCAAGAATTAAAGCCTTCCTGAGCTGACCACATTCTCCACATCATTACCCATATTCCAGCTCAGAAGCAATGATTATTCCTACAATGATCCTTTTCTCTCAGACATGTCACCATGCCACACAGCATTTGGGGCTTGTTGCTAGACACATTTCCCACTGAAGGCATTCCCATGCCTCTCTTCCTTGTAAATGGTACTCAGTATTGAACAAGTACTATAAAACAAGAACTACCTCTGATCATGCATGGAAGAAGGCATTGTTTGGAAAAGCTGGTTTGTCTACTTCTTTATGTAAATTAAGCAAGAAATTCAGATCTCAAATCAAAGAAGAGACCTGTCTTTTTGGGTGTGCTTAAGTGGTAGAAAAGACTTTTCCAGTTGTGACTACTTAACATTTGTTCTTCTGTACAGCGGGACTTTAAATATACCTCTACTTATCATTGCTAATACATATTTTAATGAATACAAGCATAATTCTTTTATGATGACTATCACCAGGGCCCGAACAGTATTTCTGCAGCATATAGCCAAAACTGCCCACAAATTTTACTCAGACTTTTTTGAAATCCTTTGCTAATTGGTATTATATAAGTAAAATAATTACTGATGCACACAAAGCAATATGAAGATCTAAAATTTTATGTTGACACAGAACAGTCCTTTTAATTCAAGGTTTTTGAATGCTAATCACTACATTTTTTAATGGAAACTGCAAAGTTTTTCACTAGATAACACTAGATTATACTGTCAAAAAGGCCTCCTGTGCCCCAACCCACTTTTGGGCAGATCTTGAAGTGCTAGAGTGTACTCAGTAGTTAAAGCTGAAGCATGCTTTCCAAAATAAATTCAGTTTTGGCTCATACTTCAAAATCTTCTATAAGGCCCTTTTCATCTTCAAATTTGGTATGCATGATTTGTGGCTAGGAAATGCTTATTTTACCCTTAGGAAAGCTGTTCAGAAAATCCATTTCAGTAATCTGGGGTGAACAGCACATAAATGTTAATCAATAAGGGATTTCTCCTATCACTGTCTACTTCACAAATGGCTCATTTATAATGACTTGGTAACAGCCTAGTAGACAGTTAAAGAAAGGAAAAAAAACAAAAAACAAAAAACAAACAAAACCAAGTTTCCTCTATTACCACTTTTCTGAGTCAATTTCTTATTTTTGTAGTACAAAATTAAAAGAAGAAAATATGTGCAATAGTATTTGCTGGAGAAATATTTATCTTGATGGAAGACAAATAGCTAAATCACCTGCTGGTTTTGAAATCACTATAGCCTGTTTGTTCCTTATCAGATATTATCCTCACTATCCTGATTTATCTATTAATATACAGTAATTTCTAGAAAAATTGTTTGTTTTCTTTTTCTTGATATGTGAGGTAGACTTCCAGGCAAGAGCCACAGTGCAGCTTTGAAAAAGCCATCCTTTTAAGGAGCGTTATGCTAATTAAGAATCCCCTTTTCTTTATTTCCTCAGCAACTTCCAAAAAATCCTTCTCTCATCAATATTTTTCATATTTGTGATGCTGATGAATTCATGTGTCTTAGTTACAAATTCCAGTCACAACTGATACAAGCAATGTCCATTTAGAAAGAACAGATAATTTGGTTTTATGCACATGATAGAGGTTGCCAGCACTGCATTAGCCAGGCAGCTTGCCCACCTGTGGTGCCTTACTAAGACGTTTCCAAGTGGATTTGCAGAAATCCCTCTGGCACAACTGTCAGTCACAGGCTCAGTCAGTGTGTAGTGGAAGTCCAAGTCAGAAAGCAGAGGACACTTCAAAGTTACTAAGAACTTTCTTCACGCTTTTAGGAAAGCACTTCATAAAGCAGTTTATTCTGTCTGTTATGCAAAACTAGGAGGGGAGGGCCTTTGTTTCAGACAACTGAGGTTTTGTTTTTGTTGTAGTTCTTTATTGAATGCATTTTGTATAAGTGAAGTCTGTCAACTCAGACTGAAAAACTGAAGATTCAGAACATTAATTTCTCATCCTTGTACCATATAGGACAAATGTTTGATACACCTAGGATAAGTTTATTTTTTTATAAAAAGGGAAAAGATTTTACAGTTTGTAAAAAAAGCTTATACATGAATATACATATACAGTAATTTCATGCTTATAAGCTGCACTTTTTTGACTGAAATTTTGAGCCGATCCCAGAAGTGCGGCTTTTCACCTGGTGTGGTTTATATATGGACAGATTCTGGCGAAATGCCAATACAGAAGTGCGAGCCGTGGGGGGAGCAGGGGTTTCCTGCCCCTCAGCAGCCGCGCAGGGAATGGGTGGCCACGTCCGGCCGCGGGTGGCAGGAGCTGTGTGGGGGGAGCGGGAACGTGTGGCTAGCGGGCAGGATGGGGAGTGCCCCCTCTGCCGCGTGGGAAAAAAAAAACAAACAAAAATAACAAAAAAAAAAGAGGAGAAAAAAGAGGGAGGGGGGGAAAATTGCGGCTCATCACCCAGTGAGGCTTATTTATAGACAAATTTCATGGACTTTCCAACAACTTGGAAGTGCAGCTTATAACCAGGTGGGGCTTATAAGTGTGAAATTACTGTACTTATTTATGTTGCCTCAAAGCAATAATAAAGAAGGTGTGAGATTTCTAGCAGCAAAACCCATAAGAATGGCAGTCAGATGTTCTCTAGAACAGAGAGATCATACTGAATAAGTGCAAAGTCTTTTAAAGGAGGATCTTTCTCATATGTCATTGCAACAATTCTTATTATCACTGCTGAAACTTTGTTTTTATTAATAGGCTATCCAATTAAGTAATTGTTATGTGAATAAATCTAAAATCAGGATCAATTTTTGTTGCTTGTAACTCTTGTTTCTTTAAAGCTTTTATTTATTTTGGAGATGGCAAATGCTCATGACAGAATGAGTCCCTGGTCCTCCTTCTGCTGTTGCAACAATCTATGTACTTGAACACATGTCATCATGGTATGTGGTACCTATAAAAGTGATTCAAAAAGGAAGGTCAGAATACAACATAGCTTTAAAACACAAGATTTTAAAAGTGTAGGCATTGGACTCTGTCTTGCAACTCCATTGACTGGCTGAGTCTAACCCTGTGTAACTTAATAACAATACATTTTATGCTTATTTTATTAATCCATTTCTTCATCTGCAAGTCTGAAAACAACCTCATCTGCAGGTGTGCTTTTAAGACTTTTATTGTCCTCATCTCCTGGAATCACAGTCTATAAGTGTTTCCCATTTCCCCCAACTCAGACCCTACTAGAATTGGCCTCCCTCATAATGCTGTGGACTTTAGAAATATTAACATTTAATTTTGCTTAGCCTACATAAATGGGAACAGGAGTTTAATCACTACCTACACTGCTTAGTGATCGTAAAGTTAGAGTCTTAAAAAAATTAAAAAAAAAAAAAAGAAGATAGAAAGCCAAAGCCCATACATGTTCATGTTCAGCTGTTTAAATGTTGGGGCAAAATGGAAGACATTCATTAGGCCTGGACTTACAGATGGCTTTGACATCGTCACTATACATCAGACTTCAGCTATGGTGAGATCTCTGGATATTGACCAGGCACAGCTGCAAATTACTACAGGAGCAGCCCTAAACACAGCAGGAGAGTGGAATGAAATGGAAGCATGGGCAGCACAGGAAAGAGTTCTGGAGCTCAAAACCCCTTCATGCCTTTATGAGGGGGGGAAAAATTACCCTACTTCCTGAAAAAAAATCTTTCTGGCTCAATATTTTCCTCACATTTTGAAGAGATGCCATGGATAGAGGGAAACCACTAAGTACAATTTTTTGATAGCTCAGTTTTCACTGAAGTAGAATTAACTCTGGGACAAAATGGTGAACTATGAGGGCTGAAGAAGGAACACAGATGAACTTTTAACTCTGTCAAGAACTTCATTATTATGGCCAGGCAGTGCCAGAGAGGAGAATGGTCATCTTCTCTTACAGATGTTCAATGAGACAAAAGAAATATCAGTGTCCCCCAGCAAAGAAGCCTTCATGGAAGTATTTGTGGGTTTTTCTCCCTTGGTATTTGTCTTCTCTATTTCTTTCTTCTTGGATTATCAGTCACTTTCATTTGGAAAGCCCAGTTCCAACAGCTTCCTTTGTTTGAGGAATCCTCTGAATTGTTTTTATCAGGTAGGCAAACGGGATCAAATTTTCAGTCCATATTAATCAGTGTGGTATTATGTGTTTCAGGGGAACTACCCTAATTCATACCAGCTATCCCTCTTATCCGCAGGGACCTAAGATATAATTCAATAATCCAGGCTAACCACATGACAGTTACAGACCTTTCTTAGTTACTACTGTGTAAAATGAGTACTGGGGGAAAATATTCAAGCATCTCTAAAACTCCCTGAAGACAAAAAAGAACAATGAAATGCATTCCTTATTTATCTCTCTTCACAAACCTAGAACTTCATTCTGCTTCCAAAGAGGTCTTGAGAGAGGACAAAATAGGATTTATCACTGTTACCACTGCATTTCATTTCTAATGTATATAGCATGTGCAGCATATTTAATATTTGCAGCACTTTCTGCCAAAATGTTATTAATCACAGTAGAAAATTGGATTAGGAAGCTTTGAATGACTCTTGAAGTTATCATTTACTACAGCTGTGCGTGCACATGCAAAAGACTTGAAGAAAGAATTGTGTCTTCTGCTACATCCCCTGGAGATGAAATTAGGTCCATATTCAACTCCATTACAGTTGTTTATTAATTGGAACAAAATCATAAAAGCCTACATATTAGCTATCATACAGTACAGATACATGCATCCATCAATATGTATGTGCATATGTGCATGTATGACATGCAGACACACAGTTCTGCAAATTTACTTGCACCCTCTTGCAAAGATTCACAGCATATGGGATAAAGGCAGATTTTAATATTCATTCTCTGCAGTACTAACCAAAATGTCTCAGCCTGATAGCTGTGGGCCAAAAAACAGTTTTGAGCTCCCCCCTTCCAAAAGATTTAAATACAGACTAGAAGAAGATATTTGGGTGTTGATTCCTATTTCTGGAATTACTAATTCATTCCTTCCTTTAAGCAGAGATATAGTCACTATCTCACTGCTCCAAGTACCTAGAACATAGTACAGTCTTTGGCTGTTATGAAAATAGTGAAGGACAAATCACCCTCTTTAAAAGTCATAAAAGAAAAAAGCAGTGAATCGGATGGTGTTAGTTGGAAGGCTGTATAAGGTTAAGTAGGCAAAGCTGTATCCAGTTACTAAGTTCAGTGCATGATGACGGGAAGAGATTCTTTGTGAGTAATTGCTTTTCATTTTTTAACATTGATGCTTTTTTAATATATTTAATTCTATTCTAAAGTTAAGTGAAACATAAAAAATTTTTCTATTATTTCCCTCAGCTATAACAGTTTTGTGCATCACAGAGCTTTAGAGAAAAACAAAACTGAAAGCATTCCATAGAAAGTACAGTAGTTTCA
>VRYO01001463.1:95540165-95568724 GCA_009812075.1 Sialia sialis | reverse complement strand
TGAAATTACTGTACAACTGAGTGAATGTCTCCTAGACTGTAGCGGTATTCTCCAAAGACGTAGGCATGTGCAAAAAAAAAAAGGAAAAGGTGGATTTAGATTGGCATGAAAAACTCCACTTCAATACCTCTTTGAAATTTTCAGTTTAAAACTTTTTGCCTCTTTGTCCTATAGGCCTTGGTAAAGTCCTTGCTAACTTTTTTATAAGCCCTCTTTTACACATTGAAAGGAGCCTTCTTTTTCAGGCAACCCTCCCAGTCTTTCTTCACAGGAGAGATGTTCCAGCCCTCTGATCATTCTTGTTACTGTCTTCTGAACCCACTCTAAGAGATCCAGGTCTCTCTTGTGCTGAGAGCTCCAGAGGTGGAGGCAGGTTACTCACACCATCTGCAACTTTCATTAATGACAGACAAAAATTTCAATTATCATTTTTTTTTTTTTTTTTCAGTAAAACAAAAGAGATCTAGCAACATGTTTTCTCTGAGTGGCATCCAAATCTATTTTAATAACTATACTGAATGTGGGCCACAATGTGAGAGATTATTGAAGCCATCTTCTCAGATAAACTGCATAGTCAAATCCTAAGTATAATAAAGTGACATGCACATTACCACCAGCTCTGTTACATGGCAGTGTGCTAATTGTGATAATACACTTATGAAAACTGTGCAGCCTATTAGAAAATTCCACAGAACCCTGTCAATTACTACATACATATTTTACCATTTTCCCCTCAGGTTTTGAAGTGTGGGTTTAAAAATTGAAATAACTATTTCAATAAACTTCTAACGGAATACATCTTGCAAATAGCAACTTTATAACTTGTATGTCTGCTAGTCCCAGCATAAAAAACTTTGAGAATGAGATAACTGCAAAACTCTATGGAGTTTGCATTAGCAGAGTAATAGAGACATACTTATTGCAATAAGAGTTAGCATAGACATGAAGAGTTTCTACAGTTGCAGAAAATGTGAAAAGGAAACAAATGCGATATAGGAAGTATAGGAAGTGCCACAGAAAATTACTTGCTAGTCTCTGATTGAGGAAAGCTGTCCATTTCCAGATGAGTATTTGTAAGCTTTCAATTTAGTAATGTGTTTGTGAAGTCATTACAAATTATCTACCATCATGGAAGCCACATTATGCATGAAAAAATGTAGAATTATTCAGGATAGTTTTAAAAAGCACGACATTTTTTCAAATGCTTTCCCTCAATTTTATTGGCAATTATATATTCTGATCTAAAATGACATAATTTTGCCTACATTCTCATTCTTACAATAAATTCTTTCCTGACTTCACATGGAGTGTAATTTTGCAAAACTAAAATGTTAATTTTTTTAGTTCCAGAGAGTGAAAACCTATGCAACAGTTATATGTATTAATTTACTTGGAAATTAAAATGGATTTTAGCAAGCATATTTTATACAATCATCATAACTGATGCACATGATTGTCTCCTTCTTTGGTTTTATTAAGTATCCTTTCAGATTCAGTCTTTTAATGAAGATACATTGTAGGAGAAGCAAGCCTAAAACAAATACGCTATAAAATGATGAAAAATTAAGCTCTAAATTTCAGAAAATGGTTATTTTTCCAGATTCCAGAAATACTTTTCTCCATGCTAACTGCACAACAAGTCAGAACAATAATTGTCAGTACATATGCCCACAATTCAAGCACCAGAGGCTGATTGGAATAGTCTGGCACAAACATGCAAACTTCAGATTTGCAGAATACAAACTCAGGAACAATTTGACAATTTACTACAAGCATACAAATTATGTCAAGAATTGTGACAAAGAATTAACATACCAAGCACAGTATCTTCTTACCTAAAATATACTGTAAAATAGGCAAAATAGGGGTACTTGCCCATTTATATGTTCCTACGGTACTTAAAGTGTGTAACGTTAATTTTTTCCATAAAAAACTGTCCCCAGACACTTACTTCAGCTTCGCTCCACATACACATCGTTATTCCCTGTTCCTACAGAATTGCAGGCATATTGACTAAGACCACTTTCATTTAAGAAAGTTTACTCCCTTTGGTCTCTCCAGGAGATGTCTCCAGATGGCTGCTCAGAACTGGATTTGAACTTATGTGGTGATCTGCCTCAGTGGAATCCTGTGTCTGTGTTGACTTTCAGGGGGAGCTGAGGAGACAACTCTCCTTAAAATTAGCATTTGTAAATATCCTGCCCCCCAGCGCACACCAGTTTTCACAAGCAAGGGTTACATGCTGTAAGTTTATACTTATGCGCTCCAGCACTAATTTACCCATGTTAAACAGTTCACAAAACTTTGTTCACTTTATATTTAAAAAATTCATCATAATTTTCTTAATATGAACTAAAAGCATTATATAGATGCAATATAAGCAGCTTCTAAGAAAATCTGGTTCAATGCTCAGCAAAGAACTGACTGCTCTTGACACAGTTAAGAAACACACAAATTAAACAAAATGATTAAAAATAATATCTACTGATTCTTTACCTAAGGCTCAGAAACAATGTTTTTACGTTCAGTATCTTTGAGCTTGAACTGGTAGAAAAAGACACTTCAGTAATGTTAAAATATGTAAAGAAAAAATTGTTAAATGCTAAGAAGGCAACCAAGGAAGGATACGAAATTAAAATGGAAATAAATAAAAATAGATTCAGCTGACAAAGCCTGGAGGTATACATAATTGTCAATGGAAAGAACAAGGAAGTGGTGTGTATCAGTCTGCCTAATAAAAAGTGGCATGAAGAAATAGGAACTTCCATTCAGAATATTAAAACCCTCTGCTCGTGATGTCCTTTGAAAAGCACCTAAAATTATTTTATCCTTGTCAGCTTGTAAACAAAGTGTCTTAGAAGTCCAAGATGCAGAAATGTGGATGCTGAAAGGGAAATAGCTGAATCTTTAAAGACAAATAATTAATTTCCCATGTAGATCAGATGCAGGAAGTATGTGAGAAAAAAAATCTACCAAAGAAAAAAGAAATTAAAGAAAATAGAAATTTCTCTAAAAATCAAACCTGTTTCATTAAAATTCAGGATGCTGTAGAACTGCCTCCTCTTTTCTATTAAGATGACATATTACAACTCAAATGTTTGGGTCATATATAAACTGCATCAAAACATAATGGAACTTTGACCAAGACAGCATAATGCAAATCATTATATCTCATTAAAATTTGTCACTTTTACAAGTAAGCTGAAGAACGACAAAATGAAAGCTAACTATAGTATCAAGGTTGATTGAAAGGCCTCTGAAGACCTCATTGAAAGATCAGTTGCTTGCAGCATTTATTGATAATAAATAATGCAGAATGACTATCAGCAGGGCCAAATCTGAGACTGCACAAAGCTGCTCTTGTTTAATGGGAAGAAACAAAAAAACTTCAGAGTGACAGCCAGAACTAAGTAAACTAAGCCTGAGCAGCAGATAAAATCCAATAGCAATCAGTTCTTTTGAGCTGAACAGTTCATGGGCCTTGAACTGAAGTTGAGAAACTTTACCAACTCTGTGTTCAGAAAGGTGGCTTGTTATTGTTGTGTCCCAAGGGATTCCTTGCATGGACAAACTCACCCAAAATGCTTGTAACAGGGTGCCTAAAGACAGTGACATTGTAAAACTTCAGTAACCAGACATACAAATGAACTCCAGGAAATTCATTACAGCACCTTCCCATGTGGATTCTCTCATGTCTGTCTAGGATGAAGTCACACTCCTGCAAGGGTACTAATAATTGCACTCTGTTTTGTTTGTATTTTTGAGACTCACATTCCTTCAAAGTGTTTGAAGTTGGCCTTAGAAAGTTACTGAGGAGACTGCAAAATCCTGTATGAAGTATTATGACTTAAGACTGTTTCTTTAAGGAACCAAACACTGCTATTATGAAAAAGAAAACAAGAAATCATTCCGCCATTTTTAGGGAGCATCTGGAGAATACTCTTCATCATGTTGTTTAGTTTTAGGTAGTACTGCAAGGAACAGGGCTTTTGATTTGATGATATCTATGGGTTCCTGCCAACTCAAGATATTTTATGATTTTATGATTTTAAGTACTGTATTCTGATTGTCTCTTCCCTAGCACTCTTCCCAAAGCCTCAGTGATTTGCAAGGTAAAATAAAATGTGGAAAATAAGTGTTTAAAAAACATACTATCTCTAGATGTGAATAAACATGAAATGACATGATAAAAGTACAAATGAATTCTAAGAGGGAGTAGTAAGATCAGGATTTTTTTTCCCCTTCTCTACTAACAGAATGTTAAAGTATATGTTCAAAGGAATTGAATTACTTTATATTGAAATCTAAGGTTCACTTTCAGAACTCCATCATGAGTTGTAACTATATCTGAAGCTGTTGTGATTAAACAAAAAAAAAAAGAGAGCATTTCAAAGAGAGTAAAACTATATCCCTTACAAAAAAAATCCCCCCAAAAAATCACAAACCAAACAACATCCAAAGAAACAGCATATGGAAAGAGAAAAATAACTAATATAAAAAGCCTAAGCCAGTTTCTAAATGTGAGAAGGACAAAGCTTAGCAGAACTATACTGTCAAAAAGCAATGATTCAGTATTTCTACAATGTGTCAATGGGCCAAAATGCCAAGATTCATCTTGAGGCTCCCAGCAAATATATACTGCCCTATACTTTATATGCTTTCTGCAGTGGTGGTGTGAATTCTTTTAAAGCATTATATTTTTAAGACAGGCCAAGTGTTTCAAGAAAGGTAGTCATAAACTGCGCCTTCCAGTTGACACTGCTTCCCAGGAAACAGCAGCACACAACAGGTGCACTCGCAGATTGTACTTTAGTTATCACAGGGACCCTACCTATCACTGTTACACTCTTCCTTAAAGTCTCTGCAATTTCATCCTTAATCATTCTGAATACTCATGCACAGCACAGTTTTGACATCAGCCCAGTCCTCTGTTTTGACCTAATATTAAGTACATAGAAGCTGCTTTAACAAAGAGACCAGAATCCTTCTGAAAAGCTGTACTTCTCAGAACCTTTCTCTGACTGCTGAAGACACAATTACAAGTCTCCCTTAATCACATTACAAAGCACTAAGGAAAGCTTGTAGGTCTGTCCTTAATCACACCTCAGTAAAGCACAATCTGAACTAGAAGTGCCCCTAAGTAGCAAATCCTCCTCACAGAGCTTAAAAAAACCATGATATTTATTTATTTGTTTGTTTGTTTTAATTTTCAAAATAATCCTTGCAGGCTTAAGAGAAAAACTAAGGCTTGTTTTGTTCTTCTGCTGTCTCCAAACTGCTTCTTCCGTGACCAACAACTGCTTGCACCAAAAGCTGGCATCTGCCTGGCACCTGCCTCCTGGTGTCACTGGCAGCACATGGCCACCGCAAAGGGAGCAAGCACAGTAGTGCAGCCCTGTCCTTGGCTTCACTGCCATGACACATCAGGGGCTTACCTACCTCTGTGTGCACACGTGTGATCTTGGGTTGTGTTGCAGTACTTCCCTTTTATTACATGGCTCTGTACTTCATCACTATAAAGACTCCCCAAATTACTGCATTATAAGTTATAAAAGAGCTTATTAGATGTCTGGTTGACATATAATGGATGAAATTCAGTAATGAAATTAAAATGAAATCAAAGTAAGGAGGATATTTGAACTTCTTAAACCATTTAAGTTCTTAAAAATTACTATCTAAATGGAAGTCCATTTTTATTTCTAAGGCAAAATCTGTGAAATACTCTGGGCTGAGGACCTGTGCTCTCTAGGAGACACTGCTAGTAGTTGCAGTTATGAATTGGTTACACAAGTTCATGCCTAAACCCCCTAGAATTCCATTGTATCTCTACTAAGCATCTAAGTTAATTTTCTGCTTTTCTTGGAAAAAAAGGGAACACTCAAGTTACTTGGGGTTTTTTTGGTTATGACTTGAATATCTAGTGCAAATCAGAACACAGCACTTCATCAGAGGATAACCCGCTTAACTAAGAGTAGGTCTTGCTCAACCTAGCACCTTGTGGAGCAGAAGGTTTCTTTCTCCTTGGGGTCCTTGAGAACTGTTTATCAAGAGGAAGATTTAGATTCAAAATGTCCACATGCTTTAGATCTCATGTGAAAGACTGCATCAAGGAGAAGTGAGTTTGGACTGAAAATATGTGGATGCTATTTATGTCAAGGGCCTAAACAAATATTTTCTTTAGGCTGCTGCACAGAGTCTGAAGACAAAATAACTAGACAGTAGAGGAGCATAATTTATGTGGAAGAGTTACTTCTCAGAAATGAAGGTTTTAAGGGCAGCTGGAAAATAAGACAGATTTGATGAAGTTCTGCTTTGTTCAGGGGGAAAACACATTTTCAGCATCTTGTTAAATGTAAGTTGAAACAAGATATGTGACTTTTTCTGGCACAGCAATTCCTCTCATTTCCCGTCAAATGGTTCTTGTCAAATTAGGCTGCTTGGAGTTATAGGCAGGGAACATTTCTCTCATTTTCTCTTCCTTAGGGAATCTAGCACAATGTAAGTTCAACAACAAAAACATAAGCATCAATTTATGATAAGGATCCTATTTTGCCTACAAAAACCTCTCTGAAAAGCTACCATCATTTCTGTTTTAAGGAGTGCTCTCTGTGAAGAATTAATTTTACCCTCTAGCTTCCCATTGTCACAGAAGTTTTTATGCCATACTGCCAATATACATATTTTCCATTTTCCAGATTTTTTTCCGATGAAGGATAAAAATGCAAATATTGAAAAATTTTCTCTATTTTTTACAAACAAAACCAATGAAGAATACTGATGGGCTGCATGAAGGGGAAAAAAAATCTATATTGAAAAATAGCATTTACACTTCTTTCCTAAACAATTAAAAAGTTTGTTTTTTCTATAGAATATTAATACAAGATTGAAGCTTTCAAAATTCATGACATGTGGGGCTAAATCAGTCTATTACAGATTTCTAGCATGCATAACTGATGCTTCATTTTTGAGAAGGAAATGTAAATTAAATTGAAATAACAGGGTTGTACTTACTGTAGCTAATTCATCAAATTTTCCAAAAAGCTCATTCAGCAGCTTCACCAGCTCTTGGGCAGTACACTGTGATGCCAAACTAGTGAACCCCACAATGTCTGCAAACAAAATGCTGTAAAGAAGGAAAGAGACACAGATAAATCAGTAGAGAAGACATGCTCACATTCTCATCACTCTTTCATAGCACAAATATGACCCAAAGCACAAACTCTAAAAAGTCCTGAAATATTATCAATGAAGTGCCAGTTGAAAAAAAAAAAGGAAAGTACACAGAAAAATAGGCATTAGTCTGGGGTTGTCAACTGTTGTAGAGAGATCTCAGATGCTTTCAATGGCTAGCAGGCAGATGAGGCAAGCATCTCATTCATGGAGTGCCCAATGACTACAGTAATTTCACACTGATAAGCCGCACCTGTTTCACAGAAGAATCGAGCTGGGAAGTAGTGCAGCTAATCACCAGGTGCAGCTTATTTATGGACAAATTCCGGCTAAGTGCTAGCCTGGAAGTGTGAGCTGGCTGGTGAGGAAGCTGCCGTGGAGCTGCTGCTGGGTGGGCGGTGAGGCTTGGGGCTTCGACACGGCTTGGGGCTTTCGCGTGGCACAGGGAGCTGCTGCCACCGCCAAGCAGGCAGGGAGCTGCTGCAGCCAGCGCCAGGGGCAGAAGTGCTGGAGCCCACGGCATGGGCAGGGCGCCAGGGGCTGCCCTTAAAGGCCCTCGCCAGTCTATGAAAACTGTTTGCAAATTGAGCGTCTTGACAGCAAACCCCGCAATCAAACAATTTCGTTACTAACTTGTTACTTTGTTGCACATGGATCCTTGCTTCAAAAAAAGTGCGGCTTATCACCTGGTGCAGCTCATTTATGGACAAGTTCCGTGGTCTTCCTGATTACCTGGAAGTGTGGCTTATAACCAGCCGCGGCTTATGAGTGTGGAATTACTGTACTCTAGGAGCATGGTAAACAATTTATTCTCTTTGCAGCTAGGATGTCCTCAGCTAAATTGGTTTCACAGACAGTTTTGCACTGCTAGAGTTTCACAGCCAAACAGATAAACCTTGCATGAGGTCTACTATGTGCTGAAAGACAGGGGTTAATAACTTAGGTGCAGTAGCTCTGTGATGTGGTCTTATAGTAGCTCTCTGTGAGGAGCTAGACTCTGCAATGTCAAGCCAGTATTCTCTGTACTGTGCTGCCTGGCTCAGGTAAGTGTTCAGCTTTCATCAGTATTAGCTAGGTTTTAATGTCCAACAGTTTAATCTGCTTTAACACTCCCTGCTAGTCAGTGTTGATCAAGGGAGATAATTGAAATAAGTGCAGGTACCATTGTGATTGAGAGAATAAAAATTGTGTAAATCAGAAAACCCTGGAGAGTGTGGTGCTGTGACCCTTTCAACTCTTAAGAATCTTTCTGTTGGTAGAAGTGGAGAATCAAGAACACACTGAATTTATGTGCAACACCCAGACTAGAAATGTCAAATAATAAATGAAAGCACTAATAAGCCATGTTATAATATATAGCTTTGGTATACTTAACATAGTGTAAAACTTAGTTTGCTAACTGTAAGTTGAATTAAACATTATGGACTCCTATTCACCTCAAAGCTTCACTCTTTAGATTAAAAAGCAATGATAGAAAAGCAGGACTGCTGTTTTCCACTCTTCATAAACAAGTCTCAATGCTCCTAATATATCACCAAATAAAAACATATACACCTCCGGACTCAGACCCTGCTTCTGTAATTTCATTTAACCCAGTTGCTTACATCCCTTGTCCACCACAGCAAATAAGTAGCACATCCCAGCAAAAAATCAACTCATCCAAAGTTCAGTGACTTTGGTCTACAAACAAAGCCTCTACGTGGTCATGTTAATCCTTGGGGCAGTCTCTCCACTCATTACTCCTTGGAGAATGTACTGTGAGAACATGCTCTAGGAAAAATAGCTATTCCATTTCCATGCTGTTTAAACATAATAAAAAAGCTTCTTACAATAAAAAAGTCAGCACTTAGTTAATTTTATTTATTCACATCTGTGCTATCATAAAAGTGAACCAGTCAAGTGATGAGTAAAGTAAAATGCATTAACAGAGTTCAATAACACCAGCAAAGTGACCTGCATATTTGGCCCATGAAAGCAGCCATGGCAAAGCTGCAAGGCATAGGAGGAATTTCACATTACAAACAGATTTTCCTTTGCTGGGCAGCTGATTCTCTATGACACTGAAGCCACAAGATAACTGTTTCTTGTGGAGAAGCCTCCATGGCATGGTAACAGAGACTCCTGTCCCTAAGTGAACTGAAAATAGACTTTTTTAGAGGTGGTAAACCGACTGAAAGTCCCAGGTTTTGTCTCTTTACTTTCTCAGTGGGAAAGGAAAGAGGGTGTGGGAGGAGGAGAAGTGTACTGAAGGTTTATATTGATTTTCTTATTATTTTTCTTTGGATTGTGTTAATATAGTCTTCTTTATACCCTTTAAAGTTTGAGCCTGCTTTGCTTTCCTCCTAATCCTTATCTCACAGCAAAGTAAATAACTTTAGTGAGTGCACTAGCATTTAACCAGCATCAGACCCACTATATTAATTGGTGCTTTGGTCAGGAAACTCAGATATGTGAACCAAAACCACTACACTTAATTGGTGTTTCCACCTGGTTTTCAAATTGAAACAGCCACACCCGTCTGTGTCCTTCTCCTTTTCCCACACTACTTGTACTACAAGTATTGTGGGGCAGCACCAACACATACTGTCATTGTACAACATCTAAAAGAAATTAGAGCAGCATCTTGATCTGTGACGTGGAATCAAATTACCCAGCTGATGCAATAAACTTTATGTTCTGCTCAGGTTTTTGGAAAGTAAAGGACAAGAAGTTCTTTATAAGGAGATGGTAAAGTTAGTCACAGGGAAAGAGAACAGAGAAGAGATTTGAATTCTTGCTATGGCCATGAAATAATAAAGAGAGAAATTATAAGATATACCATGCCAGAATTCCAGTCATAAACCTGAGCTGTTTCCAGGGCCAAATATATTCAAATGTTCTCAAAGTCCAAATCCCCACACTGTCACTGAAATTCCCTTTCCTCTGTTTTGGATATGTTATTCACAAAAAAATACCGAAAGCTTTACATTTAAGCCATGTCCAACATACTCAGAAAAGTTAAAACAAAGCAGCTACAAGAGTGACATCAGCATTAAAGCATATTAATCATTCCTGCAGATACACTCATTTAAGAGCAAAATAGTCTTAATTTACAGTAACTTAACCTGTAATTGCTATGGAGGTTCACATCCTCAAAAAGGATTAAATCAGAGTAAACTAAGGCTACCTTACTTATGCATGAAAGATTCCTTATAATGGTATGGTATACAAAGGAACACTTCACAGTGATCACCAAGTAATTTTATTTTTAAAAATGTAAATGCCAGCATATATAGAAAGAAACAAGAAGTAAGAAGCTACCAATTAACAATTGTTTCTCTTAATGACCATTCAGAGATGTAACTGTCCCTTCTTTAATTTCACACAATTAAACAATTTTATTCCACAGCATTAATAGTGCCATTGGGCACTTTGGTGGAAAACCAGAAAAAAAACACCCCAACAATCTCCTTTAATTATTCTTTAATTATTAATGAAAGAAGAGAAATGAAAGTGGAAGAAAATTGGAAACAAAGGACAAATGTTACTTCTGCTGGCTCAGCAGCATAGCTTGCACATGACTCAAGCACTGCTCTTCCCGACAAGTGATGTGAATGTGGTTAGGAAGGCTAGGTAGCTATTACAGTGCTGTGGCTGGTGTTACCTCATTGCCCAGGGGCTCAGCAATGCTTCACAATCTCACATGACACAGAAATGAGACTGACTGGACTACAGTTCTCCAGATTTTCTGCTTTCCCCTTTCTAAAAATGAGGGTTCTAGTTCCCTATTTCCAGTCATTAGGGACTTCACCTCACTGCCGTGAGTTTTCAAATATGACAGTGGCTTAGCAACTTCATCTGCCAGTTCCCTCAGAGCTCCCAGATGGAGTCAGATCCCATGAACTTGCACACATTCAGGCTCCTTAGATGGTCTTGAACCTCATCCTGTCCTGCAGTGGGCTTAAGGTGTTCATTCTCTCAGTCCCTGCATTTTGTTTTTTTGACCAGGGGCACTTGCCATTGAAGAGTGGGGTGTAGAAGTTGTTGAGAACCTCAGCCTTCTCTTTGGCCAGGGTAGTCAGATCTCCTATTTCCTATTGGAGAGAGTCCAAGATATGCCTATTCTTCCTTTTGCTTGCAATATATCTAGAGAAGCCCTTTCTGTTATCCTCAATATCCATGATCAGACTCAATTTTATCAGGCCTTGGCTTCCCTAACCTTGTCCCTAATATCCTGTGCAACTCCCCTGTTTTCTTCCCAGGCCACCTGTCCTCGTTTCCACTTCCTGAAAGCTTCTTTTTTTCCTCTGGGTTTGCTCATCAGCTCCTTATCCATCCATGATGGCCTCCTAGCATTTTTGCCTGATTTCCTCCTTGTCGGATGCATACATTTGGTAATAACAGAACTCTCAAACTTGACTGGCCTAGAAGTAAACGAGTCTCTGGGTGAAACAATGGTTTGGTTTGAACTCCAAAAGGGGACCCCAGCCAATTCCATTCCCGAATGCAGACTGTTGGCCAGTGAGCAAGGTGGTGTTGAAACCTCAACCAATCAGCTGTTCCAAGTGCAGGATTTTTGAACCCCCTATAAAAGGAGGAGTGCATCCATAAATCTGGGCTGTGTCTTATGATCTTTGGAGTGATCTGTCATGTGCCTGTCTCCAAAAATGTGACTCCAATACAACAAGTGGTGACTTGCCAAAGTGATTGATACAGCTGCTGCATGTAGAGTGGGGTAGGCAGAGGACAAGACATGGAGAGTCTATCTGCAGTGAAAAAGCTGCCAAAAATGGTGAGAAGAGCTGAAAACAGGCATGGAGAGGGCAGGTGAGAAGCCAAGGGAGGGCGGCTGTTATTTGGGCTCCTGAGCCCTGCCGGCCAGGGGCAGTGTGGGGAGCAGTAGAGCAGTGCATATCACTCTTCATACACTAGTAGTAATCAACAAACTTGTATTTTCTTTCTCAAAGCTTTGTACATATATCCATCCACAAAATACCACTATAATTAGCTATAATTGACACACAAGTTTTCATAAATTTAATTTTTAAAACATACTGGAGCACAGTAGAGCAAAATAAAACATTGATTGCGGTGTCTAAAGACAATGCATGTGGTTAAGTAGTCTCTTTGTGTTCACGGCTTTAAATTATAATGAGCAGCAAAGTATTATAAATAAAAGTACTAAAAGTTTCAATAAACTCCACAGATCTTAAAGAAGTGTCTGAGGGCTAAGTCTGTAGGAAGAGAAGTGTTTCATTGGCAAATTTCAGTTGCAGAGTTTTCTCACCAAGTATTTTCCACCTGTCACTTCTGTTTACAATGTCTATAAAACAATTTTCAAGCTGAAAATCACTAACAACTATTTTTCATATTTTTTCATAGCTAAAACATGCATGCCAATGCCTGTTGAAGTCAATAGGAGGTTACTGAATATAGCAAGTCTGTCACTGCTATCACTAAAATACTAATTTGCATGTTTTCTTATATTTGAACCAAAATATGACCATGGCTTTTAATATTGGGTTTTTGCAGCTAAGTATGCAGATGCAATAATGAAAAAACTGAAGTCACTTGAAATTACAGAAAGGTTAAAAACCATACATGAGAAGACATTAAGAGGAACTTCTAATTAACAAAAATGGTTTGTCCTGCAACTTTAAGGTTATGACCTTAATCTTATTCTGAAGAGAGCATATTCATTGAAGATGTATGATCATCCCAAAAAAAATGTTTAAATTAATTGGAATTGTTGATTAGCCCATGTACACTGCAAATTAACACTTTGCTTTTTTATTTTCATTGACTAACTCTGACTCTTCACATCAAACTGTTTCTGAAAAGGACTTCTACTGATACACACATTATGTTCATACAATATTCATGGTAATATTCACCTGGGCTTCATCACCTTACAGTGTTGATGCTTACAAATGCAGATGATAGAACCCAGTATTTGGCTGACCACACTTTGAAATAACTCTAGACAATAGCAATATAATAGTTTTGTCACCTTCAATTTGATGATTAATCATAAATCCTTGAAAGAAAAATATACCAAGGAAAATGCACATACGCCTTTCTCTGCTTTATAGAATTTTCTTTGACATGATTTGATTTCTCGAAAACTTAACTTGTAAACCTACAAATACATTCAAGAGTCTTATTAAATTCATGTCACAGGTATTTCAGACAGCAAGATTAGCAGTAACATTTTGCATTTCATTTCAGTTAAGCTTATTAGTTTATTTGTACATAACTCCTAAGATACTAATTTCTTTAAAATAAGATTTAATTTATATAGAGGAATGGTATTATTATAATCTACAACTATGACCCAAAACTGAGTTTTGCAAAATGAATGCACATGGAAATGCTGATTTGACAATCTTAAGTACATTTGTGTAGGGGTGTCTGAGCCAGAACCCAGACAAAACTGACTGGAATATCTGGACTGCCTTTGCACTGTTCTGGACATCCATTAGAGGCTTTGATACCTGAATGTCAGGACTAGGAGGGATAGGTGTCTCCCTCCCCTGACTAATCTAGTTTAAAGCTCCCTGCACTAGTCTGGCAAGTCCCTGACCAAAGATGGTTTTTCTTTTTGTCGGATTAACCCCGTCATTCCCTAGTAAACCAGGCCTGGCAAGCTGAGTGACATGGTCTGAGTAAACAAAATCATGACTTACCAATCATACCAGGATTTTATCAGTAAATTTACAGGATTATAGTGTTTGGCTAGTATGGTAAAAACTGTAATCGCTTTGGTTTTTAGACAGATAAGTTGTTCGCAATCATAAACTGCAACAGCACATTAATATTCTACTTATATCCTAGGAGGAAAATAATCAGTTGTTGAGCAGAGCTTTCTCAAACTTCTGCAGTGCACTTGATTTTAAAGTCTTGTGATGCTATTGTGTTTCAGAAGCAGTGGAGCCTTGGGTTAGAGACTTGCTTACTCCTATTGCTGCCTGCTTGCTTACAAAAACTGAGAGAACACATACTGAGTGTTACTGAAGTGCAAGAGAGCAGCAGAACGAGACTAGGTAGAAATATTTCCTTCTGATTGCTTTATTTAAGCTGCAAGGCACACATTTTCCAGTGGTTTTCTTTCTCAATGTAAAATGGTTACTCTTTCTGTGACTTAAAATCTCCATTGGTCCCTTCTGCTCATAGATAATAACCACAATAACCACTTGTTGATACAGCTACACGTGGATTAGTATTGCCTTTCTTCTGCAAAACCAGAGCAAGGCTGAAAATTTTCTCTCCAGTCTTATTGCTTTTACATTCATCTAGTAAAAGAAGTGTAAAACTACCTCGAGTTTTTATGTTTTATTTGTGTAATACTATTTAGTTATAACTTCTAAAATCAGTTTTAATTGATACCTAGAGTGTGCCTTAAAGACTCCCCACTAAAAGTATTGCCTGTTTTTACATAGTCACCTTCTATATTTCATAGGAAAATTAGTTGATTTTTGACAGAAAGAAACTCTTTTTCCCCCACTAATAATATTTTATACACAAATAGATTGTTTCATTTATCAATAAGCCAAAATTATCTTAAAATAAATATAACCCAAACATTTCCAAATATGCATGATCTAAAGAATGGGTTAATGAAACTACAAAAGTTGACAATTTTAGAAATAAAATTCTTCAGAGGAATTTACTATGAACATTTCTCATCCCAATATGCCTGTCCCTCAGATCTGGTGATACTTTCTTCTTTTTGAAATGAAAGGCATCTAGATTTCTGAAAACATAACATTTAAAAAAATTTGTAAAAACAGTTCTTTCAAGCAAAGTATTGCAAGGAATTACATCTACAGTTACAAATTAAGGGCTCCTGCTAAACTCTACACACAGAAAACACATACAGACTAACTAAAACATAAACTAAACTAAATTTGACATAAATTTTGGATGTCTGCATTCCTCTCAAAATACTGAAACAAAGCATATATGAGAGATAATGTGTAAATAAAGATTTGTAATCATTGAAATGCAGTGTTTTTATTTTGACTGTTCATTTCACTCCTTATTTAATAATGGCATAGACAGGCAGTTACTGCACCATCGACAAGTTTGTGAATGACACCCGGCCATGGGGTGTGGTTGATAACACTGGAGGCCAGGGATGCCATCCAAAGGGACCTGGATGGGCTAGAGAGGTGGGCCTGTGTGAGTCCCATGAAGTTCAACAAGGCCAAGTGCAAGGTCCTGCACCTGGGTTGGGGCACCCCAAACATGGATACAAATTGAGGCATTAGTAGATTAAGACCAGCACTGTGAAGGAGGGCTTGGGGGTACTGGTAGATGAAATATTGGACAACTGTCAGCACTGTATGCTTGTGGCCCAAAAATGTATCCTGTTACACATAAAAGGAAATGTGGACATCAAGTGGAGGGAGGTGATTCTGTTCCTCTCATGAGACCCCACCTGGATTTTCAGCGCAGGAAAGACATGGACTTGTTAGAGTGTGGTTTTTCAGTCTGGAGAAGAAAGGGCTCCAGATTGACATAGTAGCATTCCAGACCCTAAAGGGGGTCTACAACAGAGCTGGAGATGGACTTTTTATCGGGGTCTCTACTGATAGGACAAGTGAGAATGGTCTTAAACTAAAACTGGGTAGATTCAGATTAGATGCAAGGATGAAATTCTTCACCCTATTCCTGAGGGTGGAACGGGTTTCCCAGAGAAGCTATGGATACCCCATCTCTGGAAATATTCAAGCTCAGGCTGGTCAGGCTTTTGAGCAACCTTATGTAGTGTAAGATGAACCTGACTCAGACACAAAGGCTAAATAGATGATCTTTAAAGGCTCCGTCCTACTCAAACCATTCTATGATTTAACAATTTCATTGTGTAATGGAAATTTCCTGAGGACTTTTTTTTTTTAGAGCTACCTGGATTAATTTTTTGAAACACCAACAGTTCTTTCTAGCTTGTGCTGGTATATAAATTCTCAACAAAAGCCAAGCAGCAGTACAGTGAGCAAGTTCAGGGAAGGAAACAGTATAAAGAGATATTTATCTCCACTGTCACAGAGACAAGCTGGTTCAGCACTGGCATACGAGTTACATACATCATTATCTCATACTCCTTGACAATGTGAAACATTTCTGTGTAAACAAGCCCAGAGTTATCACTCCAGGACCTTCTGTATTCCTGTTTTCTCCCCCCATGACTCCTGCAGGAAGGCACAGACAGCACCTGCACAGTGACTGCAGCCCTCCTGCACCACAGCAGGAGGCAGCTGCACCTGCTTGACCTGAGTGCAGAAAGCCTGTGGCTTGGCTTAAGAGATTTAAGCTGCTTCCCAAGTGTGAGTATTGACAGAGCAACTCTTTTCTATGCCACTTTATGGGGCATTCAGAAGAGATTTGTCAGCTTGTAGGTAGTAAATGTTCGCTTTTAATGGTACTCATTCACATGCTTTATGCACTCAGAGAGTCCTGCTGTTTTCAATGGAGCCACTTGTATAAACAAGCACTGCAAAGTAAGGAGGGGTTGTATGCCCTGTTTTTTATGTTCATTTGAGAAATTTGTTTAAAGTACAACTGACAGGAAAAAGGGTATTTCAATGGCACATGGTGCCTCCAAAAGGAACCTGTAGGTCTCTTTTTGCCTCAAAGGTCAAACATAAGGTAAGTTTATTATTAATTTTATGTATTACTCACTTCAATGTTTAAGAAAAAAGTGCTCTCTAAAATTAGAGGGCTGTTGAAAATAAAAACAAAGGCAGACTATTTTTTGCATAATACTAATTTACGAATGCTAGTTCACTGTGAAGTCTTACAAGTTCAGAAAGACTACACACACAAGTCTGTTCATAGGCATCATCATCACAGCTTTTTAAACCATTGGAATGGGTAAGTTAAAGTTAAATTAAAGAAATATTTAAGTTCTGATGTTTTCTGAAAGACAGGACAGACTAGAAATATTTGCTCATAAATACCTGCAGATTGTGTCCTGCCTTCAGCCTGAGTCTTAAGAAGCACTAAAAATGCCATAAGGAATCTTTTTATTAGTAACTTTGAAATCAGGCAATGTATTTCCTAAAATTAATATCTCTCCTTATAAAGCATCCAGGCCTATTTCACATTTGTAAAAATAAGGCTAAATGAAACTGCTGTACCAGAGGTCTAAGAAATTTTTAGCTGTTCAATGTTAACTTTCTTTTTATCTCTTCAACATTGTTTGAGTCACAGAAAGAAGCAAGAAGTTGTGTGTTAATATAGGAAGTCAGCCATATCCTTATCCATACATGAACTGAAATGGTTTCAAGAATATCTAATGTCCATTCCAAAAGAGACAAACAACAAAATGTGTTGAGGTTTTCTGTTTATATGCAGGGTGTATATTTGAGCTGAAACTCAATTTGAAATTTTCTTAATTGAATTATGGGTCCATGGAGAGATTCAGTCAGGACTATTGAGTTTTACATTAGGTGCTGTACCTATATATGTGATCTGTAAAATTGTCAGCCCTGTAGGAATAAGAAAACAAAGAAATATGAATCTTAAATTTCTTAACCTAATCTTAAACAAAGTATGTCTCCTTTGTGCTACAAAACATATTTCTGAGAACCACAGAAGAGCTGGTCTGTTGGGTAGCCTTTACACGGAACTTGACATCTGGTTCCCACATCTTTCATGGTGTCCATATCTGGGACTGCCCCAGTAAAATAACACTTGTAAAGTGTTGAAACAGCTCATGGACTGTATACAGACTATTCTGATAAACAACAGGTGTTATATTAGTTGTAATTATTTTAGTTTCCTGATTGTTGAACTTATTGTCCACACTATATTGGATGTGTATTTGCATATCTTGTTTTGCATAGTGCATTTGCATTAGGTTATTTGTCTCTATTTAAAACACATGCTCTCATTTCTTACTGCAAAGCAATTCTGTTCAAAAACTTTACAAGGTAGCAGATGTACTACAGATCTAGGCAGAGCTGATCAAAGGATGACACATTCCCCCTCAGAGGCTCAGTGAATTGCAGGCAGTCATTCAAGAACTCTTGGGTAGTTGATAAAATATTCACCAACTAATTGATAATCCAGGACTGTTGTCATGGTTATCTGAAACATGCCAGTACTTTTTCCCGTCATTCACTTCTTACAGAGGTATGTGCATCTCCATTGTAACATGCTTTTCTGGGAGGAGGTAAAGAAGGTAGCTATGTGAAGCTACGAACGTCTTATTTTTCACAGGCAAGATTGAATATTCTGACATTTTTTTTTATTATTATTTTTATTTTTAGGCAGCTATTTAGAAGACTGAAAGAGATGCTTTGTGATACTAATGAGATTACATTTTTTGCTGTTGGTTTTTCAAGAGATAAGGAACGGAAAAATCATGTAGTTTAATAATTGCATGTGTGCCCCCTTCAGACTATTCTTTTCTGAAGAATAATGCTCTGACACTTCCAGGTATTTGCAGGAAGAAAAAGAAAGCATTGCAAGAAGAAAAGTAAAAGAGCAGCTTATTTTCTGTTTTCCACTGTGGAGCTTTAGACTTAAAAACCCCTGGAATACAGAATTATAGAGGAGCGTTTTGTTGGTTTACAGAATATTTGATGTGAAAAGAACAATTCACAAGAATATGGGAATGATCTCTCAGGTTTACCTGTTGCAGCACTGAACTGCAATTACCCAGAAGAAAAAAAGACTTGTTTTCATCTCCTTATGAAAGCAAAGCAAACACTTCTTTTTGGCACTGACCAGCAGCAGCCCTGCCAAAGGGAGGCTGTAGTGCTGTTCTTCACACTGGTGTCAGGGTGGCACCTGTTGAGAGTTCATGCTTCAGATCTACACAGTCACAAAACTCCTGAGGTGAATCCCTGGCCTACTGGGCCATGCCAGCCATTCCCAGATTGCTGGGAATTTATTGGACACTACTTCACCCCATTTGCATTACTTCAGTAAGAGGCAATACAGTTTGTTAAAAGTACAGATGATGAAGGGTGCTATTTTCAGTTCTCTTCCCTGAGGATCTTAACTGTGACATTAAAATGACCTCATCTTACTTGGGCTTCATTTGCCCCAAAAGTACCTTCTTAATGCCAGAAATCAATTCCCCTCTCCAGAGAGGGTATTTGGATTAAAAAAAATTTATGAACGCCACACTGAAGCAGTGAATAAGCCACAGAAGTTTTAGTTATGTAAAAAAAACATGCCATGTAGGAAAAAAAATTTCAAAAAAATCTTAGCGAAAGAGAGGACTTAGATGCACTATAATCAATTGCAAAGCGATCTAAGATGACTGTACACAATGTAATGAAAGCAGGGACTTGTGACACATGCATGATATAAATATTCTAATCATGTTACCTTGACCCTGAATATAAGGGCAACCAACAGTAGTATACATATGTTTCATAGCACTGTCAGGGCATAGTTTTTAAATGCAACTTTTATAAGTATATTAAGGAATGTGATCACCAAAGGGTCAAAGTAGAAAACACTCAAAACTTGGCATACCTGTCATGTGGTTAGTAAAACTGACTGCTAATAGACAGGTTATCATTCAAAGATGGAAGACTGGCAAGAAAATGAAAAATAGTGCAAATGGTGATGGTGAGGAGTGCAAGAGAATAAGACCATGTGACATAAACAAGGAAAAGTGAAGGAGAAGACAGTTCACTTAGGTTTTGAATGTGTCCTTCACAAGCTCTCGCATCAGACTTTGACAATTGAGAACCATCAGATACTGTAAGCAACACTGTTGTTTTCAGCATCAGCTTTGGGGCAGTGTGCAGTCAGAACCAACTTTAAACTGATTGTTAAAGAACAAGTTCTGTATACAAACTGATGAGATTAATATTATGCAAGATTTAACCATTAACATGAAGTAAACTCCTAATTTTTAATTCAGTAACATTAAAATTTACTGCGTAAAACTAACCAAATATGGCAGTCCTCTGCACACTCCCATCACAGACATTTCTGAATCCCTTAGCGACAGGAATGCTTTTAGTTGCAATGACTTAGTCATTAGGAATTGGTCCTTGTATATATTAAAGCTCAATGGGAGGTAGGCTAAATTTTGGGAGAGGAAACTTAGCAGTAGATCAGGGAGAAGAGGAAGTTTACTCCTTTGCTACCTGAGTACATCATGCAAATCAAGGCAGCTCTGTGGCATCACTTACTGCACTTTGTTTAGTAAAAGGGTGACACCAACTGAGCTTCTTTGATGCTGTTTTTGATGTGGAAGCAAGGCAGTATTGTGATAAAACACAGACAAAGTCTTTAAGGAATTTGTTCTGGAGGCAAAGATGAATAACAAATGAGAATGCACTTTAAGAAAAAGCAATATAAATGACAGCACTTGCACAGAGTCAGCTACTGAACAAGAGCAAGAAGTAGAGCTGAGCCTTAGTCAATAATCTCTGAGGGATAATGCTCATGTGATGTGGACAAATACACATTTCTTTAAGTTTACATCACACTTTCTTTCTGTTTCTATGCTATTACCCAGGAAAATATATTAATTTAGAAGCAATTCATCTTAATATCAGAAAAAAATATAAATGTGTCATTACCACACAGAATGAATACTCCTGTTCACCCAAAACGTAATACAGTACAAAACCAATGACTAGTCATTTGGAAAAAATTATCAGTCTCCCGGCACTACTATTCTAAGACATTTATTGATTCAGGCTTATCTCCTGAGAAGATTATTAAATCTTCCTAGTGCACCCATTCTTCTACTTTGTATAAATGATAAATCTGCACTATATTGCTTTTTTGTTTTTTCTCTGAATCCTGACTACAATTATACATCACTGTTCTTGTACTAAATACACTTAGTTCTTTAGTTAATTTCATGGGCTACATCATTCCTACCTAACATTGTCATGCCTTTGAATGTAAATCTTGTGGAAAATCCTTTCAGGAGGTTTCAGGAAGTCTTCCTTCATTTCCATTGCAACATTCCTGGGCAAAAGGCTCATCAAGAGACGTTCCTAAAAGAAAATATAAATAACATCAGTTTTGTGGTATAGTGCGTGACCATTTTTCAAAAGTTTTAAACTAGCAAACTGGACAACTTTCTCTTAATCTGCTTCATTAAAATGTCCACTGCATAAATAATATGAACCATTTATCTCAAACTCTTGCAAACTGTGTGGGTGTCTTTTTAAAGACTTCTGCACTAAAAAAGAACAAACCCAAAAAACAACCAGAAACAACAACAAACCAGAACCAACAAACCTACACAGAAAAACCCAGCTTCAAGAGAATACAATTTTTCATAATTTTCATTAACATCTCTTGGGAGTTGGGCAGGGGAAAGGTTTACTCTTTCCCTTGGTGGAGGTTGAGAATTTTTCCCATTACCATGTTAAAAAAGCTGGCAGGGCGGCTCCTAGAGCTTTTTAATTGCTCAAGACAAAGGAATGGGGTGGGGGGGCTGTCTCTCTGGCTTGATTGCTGGTGCAGGGGAGTTGGAGGAGTCAGGGTGGTTGGTGGTTGGGTTGCTTTGTCCTCCCTGGGGTACACTCGCCGGCCTGAACGTGAAGGAAAGAAGCTCTTCTTTTCCTCTGCAGTTTGAATTTGCCTCTGCACCCCGGCACTGCTACCGCCTCCTGCTTCTGAGAACAGCGCTGAGCACCGGGACGCAGGAACGGTGAGCGGAGTCTTCCTTCACCCTTCTCCCATCTGGGACACGGCCCTGCTGCCTCGCCTCCCTGCTCCTGCTGCCACGACTGTGAGGGGCCCGCCCCGCTCTCATCAAGACTGCGAGGAAGAGAAGAGTGTGACTAAAGAAAAAAAACCTAAGACTGAGTTTTGTTCTGTTTTGTTGCTGATTTTTTCATAGCTGATGTTGTTCTTGTTTGTCCTGTAGATATATCAGTAAAGAACTGTTATTCCTAAACCCATACTTTTTGCCTAAAAGCCCCTTAATTTCCAAATTATAGTAAACGGAGAGAGATTTTCACTCTCCATTTTAAGAAAAAACTCCTGCCTGTTTCTGGCAATACCTGTCCCCTAAACCAGGACAACATCATAGCTCTAATAATAGCAACTTACTTTATTCTTAATAGCATTTATGTATCTGGCTGGGAAAGACATCCCAGGATCATTTGCTATCCTTTTGTGTGTCCTATTTCTTCCTGGATATAATGAAAGTGTTACATTACAAGGACTCTGACAGCTTGTTATTAAGCAGTGAGAAGGGATGATGGGTTTATCCACTGTCAAATTCAGTGGAACAGTAAGCACAGTTTTAATGGCATCTTAGCCAGTGTGGCAATGTCTTTAATGAACTGCATCAGTACAAAACCCTGGCTAATCACGTCTTCTTGTTACACTCACAGAGAAATTTTTAGCGTGAGTCACTGACCTGCATAAAAAAAGACTCTAATATTATTGACTATTGACTATTGAATATTATTGAGTATTTTTGACTATGTATTGAGTATTACTGAGTGTTGACTATAAAGTTCCATGTAGTTTTTCCACATACTCTGGCGAGTTCACAGGTATGATCTGGAAAATCTGCAGCTGCTGTTCTTAGGAGTTGTAAGGTGTCGTTAGACACCTACTCAGGTTATGTTTTCACACAGAAAATGCTTCTCATTTGAAATGCATTTCCATGTTTATCCATAAGACCTGCTAGTTTCAGCCATAGTAATAAGTCTGAATGAATTCACATAACTGCATCCGATCTGACTCAGGAATCTCAGGCTCCAGACAACAACAGGTGAGGCTAAAGAAGGCTAGGAACGTATACCCTTGGTGGAAGAGGATTAGGTCAGGGAATAATTAAGCCAACTGGATAGATGTAAGTCCATGGTCCCTGACAGGACACATTCACTGAGTGGGCTGTCACATTTCTAGCTGTCAAACATGGTGACTGGGAGAAGTGATGCAAGACTGCAGAAAGTTCTCTAGCCAAGAAGGGCAAGAAGGAGGACACAGGGAACTGCAGGCCAGTCAGTTTCACATTGGGTCCTGAAAGTGATGAAGCATCTCACCCTGGAAACCAAGGTGGTTAGACCAGATGACTTCCAGAGTGCCCTTCCTGCCTCAACTGTTCTGTGATTCTGTTATCTGACAACTGACAGGCACTGTAAAAGCAGCTGCAAGATGTCACAGAAGTGCATATTTTGGTCCAACCATGTTCCTCTTTTCTTTAATTGATATTAAATAAATGAGAAAAATTAACACTGAGAAGAGGGTATCCACAAGTGCTTTTGTGTTGCTAACATGCACACATTCACCAGATAAAGCCATAGAATAATACTAGAAGATTATTCAAATGTTGTTTTTTTTTTTTTCATTTTCTTTTATTTTAACAGTTTCTTCTGGAAGACACATTGAAAGAAGAAATAAATTAAACTTTGTAGAACTGTCCTGGTGAACTTTGGAGTAAAGTTCTGTCATATGTTTTTGGTGGTCATATTTTCTTGAGGCTAAGGATAATTATCTAACTCTCTTTCCTACTCTTCTTATATATACGTAGCAGGACATTACCCCCTGCTACAGAAGAGTTTATCTGCTATATCCATCAGCTGGTGCATAGCTTGGGCATTCTACCCCCACACAGGAATTGGCAAAATAACCCAGGCTGGACAGATGTTCAGCAGTGAGTAATCTCTGACAACAGGGAGGTGAGATCCCCAGCTGACAATAAACATCTCACCTTGAGAGGAAGATATAGAGAGATAAGCTTGGAATTCCTGACTGAGAGACACATAACTAACTATAAAAGCTGCAGACATTTTCAGAGGTAGAAGCCTCCTAAACACACCCTGGAATTTCTCACATAAATTCAGGTGCAAATTCTGCAGTTACTTCCCTGGGAATTGAGAGGAAGGATCCTATGGGTGCTTCATCAGCAACTGGAATCCTAATCTATACTATTTCTTCACTAGCTCTAATATTAGGTACCTCAGTTGTTCACTGTATATTATCTGCTCCTAGTGTTTCTTTTCTTTATCCCATGTAGTATGTCATCTGTTAAAATCTTGTGTCTCTTAAATTTGTGTCAATTAAATAAATTCATTTTGAAATAGACCTAATTGACCTAATTATTAAGAACATTTGAGCGAGAGTGATCTGGGATGCAGGCCACCCCAAAAAGAGCTACTGCCAGAAATCTGAGTCAAAGGCAGGACTTGTTTAAACTCTTGTCTACATTTGTAACAATGTACACCGAGAGTATTGCAAAGAATATTACAAAATTAGATACTGGTTGACACTTTACACATATAGGAATTTCCAATCAACCAAAGTATCGCACATCACTAAAAATGGTTATTCACTGTAAATTTTATGTTGATTTAAATAATTATATTTCTGCAGTAGAATTGTATTTGGTTAACCCAAATTTTGGGTTACAACCAAAAAAACCCCATTTTGTCCATAGTGGATCTTATGAAGCTCTGTTGACTGCTACTTGTGTCTTAAATTTGATTTTACTCTGATTTAAGAGAAATAAACTGGGGTTATAAAATGAGCTGACCAGCTCTCAGACAACACAGAACCTATACAAGAGAGGAATTTGGACTGATGGTTAAATGCTCTGGTGCTTAAGATGGCATAAGTGATGCTGGAATTTCATAAGTACTGCTCTGGATAAGAAATTTACAATGTCTGACAAGTACTAAATGTCCCCTGTAGCTTCTCTTTCAGTGAACACATTAATCAAGATCTTCACCCTTTTGCTGAAATGGATTAGTAAATTCCAAAACTGGTATGGAGAGAGTGGTTTTAGACTTCTATTTCCTAGAAAGTCAGACTTAACCAGACAAACAAGTAAACAAATATTATATTGACAGACTCCTCCAGAGAGCAGTGCAAACTGAATTATTCTCCTATGGCCTGCAAACACAATCACAATACATGAATAAAAAGCTCCCAGATAATGTCTGCAGTGCATGGCAAATGACATGGAATCCAGGGCAGTAATAAGAATAATTTCTATGAAGGCAGCATTGGAGAGCTGTCAGATACAGCACCTGATAGCACTGAAATGTGCAGATGTCAGATTTATTAAAGGAGGCTACAAAAATAATCATTCCTGTACATGTTAGGTTGACTATAACAAGACCTGAAGGGAACTTAAGAAAATTCTCTACCAAATTATGATGGCTTGCTTTATTCATTAGAGATGAGAAAAAGAATAAAAAAGGATTACTGATGAAGAATTGTAGAGTCTATGCAGAGAAGGTTGGCAGCCTCAGACTCATCAAGTGAGGAAAGACTCATTTATGGCTTTCTCAAACGGCAGCCACTGCTGATCTTTCAGACCAAGAAGTGAAATAGCAGCATGACTATAAGGATGTCTCCCTGACTGGGAGACTAGAAAATGTAAGAAAGAACCCTGCAATGCAAAGTATCAAAACACTGAAAGTAAATGAAAGACACCATCCAGCTCTCTAGAATGAATATAATTCACTTCTATGTACAGCAAAATCTCATCTATCAGCTAAGCAGTGCGGCCCTTGAGCTAAGCCTAAGGAATACTGAAGGACTCAGAGTTTTGGAGCAGCAAGAGTGAATTCATGAACACAAAATACAGCTATTGGAAGATTTGGGAAGGGCTTTTCCTGGATCTCTATTCAGCAAGTCCAACAATTTTTGTCCAGTTTTTAAATTTGTTCCTGTATGGCTGATCAGATTATAAAAATAATCTGGAAACCAGGCCAAAAGGAAAACTAGTTGTGTAGGTGTGCTGGTTTTTCACATATGACATTTAGTGAGGAAGGAAGGAGACATTCAGAGAAATTATTTTTCTTCTGAGAGCTTCCTCTATTTCTGACGAAAAACAACCAGGGATTAAATTTTAGAATTACCTATCTATTAAATGACCGAGAAGGCTGAACAAGCCTCTGTGAGTACGAATTTTAAAATGAACAAAGCCTGGGAAAGCTCTCTTTCCCTTCCAGTCTGAAGCAGTAACACTAGGCTGGGCCTGGCAGGCCGGGTGGGCTCTGACACAGGGCACGGGAAGTGTCAGGACTCTGTAAGCCTGCTGGGCCCCATTTTGGAAAGGGGAGGGGAGGCCCACTCGGCTGCTCAGATCCTAGCCCACACCCGTGGCATGGCCAGGGGGCCTGGCTTGGCTGACATGCTGCCACCAGCCCGGGCCAAGCACCGGGCCTGGGAGCAGCTCCGGGCAGCGCCAGTCCCGCCACAGCCTATGTGGCCGGGCTGAGCTGGGCCCCATCCCCTGGAATGGAATGCAGCCAGAGCAACCATCACTGTTTCTAGCTGGGCCCCTGCTATCCTGGCTGAGCCCCAGCGTGGCTGCCGAAAGACTCTCTATTGCAAATAGCACCAGCAGGGACCACATGACCATCTGCAGACCTTGGGCAAGATATTCGTTCTTTCACTGCCCAGAATGAGATTTGCAGACACTTTGTTCTCTTTCCGGAGTGAAAGAAAAGGACAGAGAAGAAGACATCACAGAAAACAGCATAGAGATAATGAAGTCAGATAAGGAGGAGTCAGGTCCCAAATGAGGGAATGAGAGGAGTGGACTGAAATTATTTTTTAAGCTATGGAGAAGATTATGATTGATAAATCAGACACTCTTTTTTCCCTACAACTTATGAAATGGTTATGGGGTGGATGAAGTGTTCGAACTGGAGCCATGAACAAAGGCATTTTTGTTGAAGTAAGCAGATGTTGAAGTAGCTGTGATCCCATGAGAAGTTTGAACGGAGAGGAAAGATGAAAACCCCTGTTGCTGCCCAGGGAAGAAAAAGAAGAAAGATCTCTGCTTTCAAGAGATGATGATTGCTTTTGCTTGAACTTCTAATCCTTTAACTTATGTGCTCCATAAGGTGACATGGTGCTCAATAACAGTGGTGGGAAACTGTCAGTCGAGGAAAGAACTTTCACATAGTTATCAGATTTCCTTTCTCCCTGGCAGCGGATCACTGTGACATGGAGGCCATGAGAAAACTGTTTCTTGTGGAGAGGTCTCCATAGTCTGAAGAGAGAGTCTCCTCTCCCTAAGTAAACTGGAGAAAGTTTTGGGTTTTTTTAGAAATAGCAAACTGACTCATTTGTTTCTGTACATTGTCAGTGTGAAAGAGAAGAGGTTAGGGAGGAGGAGAAGTATTCTGAAAAATTTATTCTGATTATTATTATTATTATTTTCTTGTATTTTCTGGTAATAAAGTTTTCTTTATACCCTTTCAAGTTTGAGTCTATTTTGCCTTCTTCCTAATCCTATCTCACGGCAGGAAATGAGTATATAATTCCAGTGGGTGCAGTGAAAATTTAGCCAGCACTAAACTCACCCCAATAATTGGTGCATTGGCCAGGATACCTCAGATAGGAGAACTCAAACCACTACTAGGACTAAATCCATTAGTAGGGAGTTCATTGAATGGAACAAGTGACAAAACTAATGGAAGATCATTCACATTTATGGTGACATTCATGTTTGAGAAATTGTTGCCTCTAACAGGGATGGGTGATGACAGGAAAGAATAGAAAAAGTAACACAGGGAGCACTAATCAATTAGCAACAACTTTTACCAAAATAAAAAAAAACCACTCATGTTGCAAACCACCTAATTGGTCACAAAATATTTTGTGTTGAGGTAACCTCAACATGTCACATATTTCTAAATACAAAATCTAGTAGAAACAAAATGTCTCTACACTTTATTCCTTCTCAGTGGTTCACAATGTTTTTTAGGATTATTACAGCTGTTTTCTACATAGAACATTAAATTTTGGCCACACAACCAACCTACACTATGTTAGGAATTCTTGCACTCTTCTCCTGCTGTAAATCTTCACTCAGCATTAAAATAGTCTAATGTGAAATCACATGCTGAAAAACAATTCTTTTCAGAGATTGTAATTGTCAGTCAGTGATTTTGTAGAAATCATTGCATCATCTGCAGAAATCTCACTAAAAAAATAAAATGATAGATGAGGACCTAGATCTCCTTCATTGACAACATTTTACATTCCTGGTCCTGTTCTGGGATTTCAAATGCCAAACTAGGTTGCCTCTGCCAATTGTATCATCTTGATTAATAATGATTACTGCACTACTAATGAAGACTTAGCTATTTTTAAAAGGACAGTCAATTAAGAAAAACATTTAAATTTCTTTCTCACACAGCAATGGAGCATCATTAGAAAATAAGGAGGGATAAACATTCATTTTGACTACAAAGCAAGTCAAAATGTATATACACCAAACCAATGAAGAATTGCTCAGTCTTATCTTGGCCCTATGCAATAGCTTGTACAATTATGCACGTGACAAAGAAGGAAAATATGCCAAGGCAGAGAAATAGATAAGAAAAAAGTGTTTCCCATTGTTAATGGACAAAAAGACCCTATATTACTGCTTGGAACATTCTCAACCCTATTTACAAGTACAGTAATTTCACGATTATAAGCCGCACCTGAATATAAGC
>VRYO01001463.1:95514795-95539165 GCA_009812075.1 Sialia sialis | reverse complement strand
GACTGCAACTTTCATTCTGGGTCAGACCCAAGGAAAAAACTTTAATAGTTATTCAAGACTTGCCTAGACAAAGTCACAGCTGACCAGAGCTGGTGTTGCTGGCAGTTGCTGGCTTTGAGGGAGTGGCTGGGCTCGATGATCTCCAGAAGTATGCTTTGACCACTGTGTCTCCCTAGGCACACAAGGACTAGGAGAAGCAGGTACCTGAAGCCTCCTGAGGAGGCCTGAAGCCATCTTGCTATCTCACCAGACACAAGTGGCACTTCAAAATTTGAAGAGGAGCTCAAGGCTCAGCACCCTCTAGGAGTTATGTGATTTCTCATTTCTAAGGGAGAGGAAAGAAGCGAGCAGACACTATTGAAGAAAAAATATCATCTGCATGCTCTATTCTGTCCCAACACTCCTTTCAGCATTCTCTAATTTGGAGGCTTCACACCACATTTCCCTATTCTATCCTCATCCCTGCCCCGGACAGCCTCTCCCATCAGCATCCCAGCTCTGCTTTTTATGGGAGTCCGCAGTGGATTTCTAATGCCTGCCTCCAAATGAAGATGCCCGTCCCCTTCCCATTTAAAAAATCATACTATTTTCTCATTTTACTGCTCATTCCAAACACTTATCAGTTGCTCAAAGTCCTTTGAAATTTTCACCTCGATTTAAAATCATTTCACGCAGTTGCCCAAACATTATGCAGTTATTCCTGTTTTACAAAATGATTCATTTTGACATCTGTATGGGAAATGACTGTGATACGTTTTCAAATTCTTTCAGCAGGCTGTAAATGAATGTATACTCCCTTCATCATAAAAGAAGGCTCAAAAGCATATAAATATCTCAAATGTTCCTAGCCAGTAACCTCTTCTTTCTTTCCAGTTGCCCAGTGTGCAGCTTAAAGACTCCTCACAAATTTCTACCCCAAAAACTGGATACACTTGCTGTGCTTCCACATGCTAAGTTGTATTACTGTGTTTCATCATGTGAGTTACAAAGAAAACAAAATGGAAATACTATTTATAGTCAGAGCAGACTACTTTATCAAAGGAAACAATTGCAATTTTTTTCTGATAGGCAACCAAGCTGAGAGAAGTGACCAAGGGAACTGTACTATTGCCTCAGAGCTACAGGCTCTTGTGTTCCTTTGGTTCCTTGAATCTCATTGCTCATTGTCCTCTCATCCTACTGTACATGCACATCTGCTGGAATTCATTTTGAGAATGAAGTTACCGTCTGGAAGGGCTAGAAAACTGTATTGCTTTGCATGTTTTTCAATCCCATGAGAACAGGGCTGTAATGGATACAGCTCCATCTCTTCCAGCCAGCTTCATTAAATTCCTCCTGAACTGCGCCTTCCAGCCAGCATGCTGGCACTGCCTTCATCCATCAGTGTGTCTGGGCCCCACATCTGGATGGCAGAGAGTTCTGTCTTTTGGAACTTGCTCTATTCAGAACTTGGAGGTTCCCAATCTCATGCTGGGGAAAGCAATGAGTCTGGGTGGCACTCCAGATCATGGTCCTTTTTCACCCTCCCTAGCACTGAACCACATTTTTCAGGATAGACTTCTTGCTCATGTTACCTTATTTTTTGCATTTTCATGGTTACTTTAGGAAGGAAGAAAGTAAAAAAAAGAAACATATGAGAAAAACAGATTTGACATATTTGTTTCTAGGCTGAAAAAACATGAATATTTTTGTTTGTTATAGTAACTGTCCAACAATGATGACAAACAGGAAAAGGAGCTCAAAAGAGAAAGGAGATTTTGATCATCTACTCTCCAAAATTCTTCTACAATATGGAACATGAAATAAAACCAAACAATTTTTACAGTCTATCACAGATCTTCTTTTGTTATTGCTCTGCTTAAGAGGAAAGTGCCATCAAATTTCAAAACAAATTTTTCTCCCTAGAGAAGACAAGCATCAGACATGCATGTAAAATATTCACAACTTTCAAAGTCAACTCATCTATATAATTTTGGGATTCAGTTTCTAGTTAGTCAGCAGGGACTCCGAAGTCCATTTTATTATATTACCACCTGCTACCTAATTATATCATGATACTACGCTCAATTTTGTATAATTTTAAAAGCTATATCTTAGTGGGTTCACAGTCTCTGTCACCCTTATATTACACTTCCCAGCCATTTTAATTCCCTTTAAGGAAAAACAAAAGAAAAACAATTTAAAAAAAAGTGGAGAGTGAAAAGAAGTCTAATGCAATGCACAGAAGAACAATTTTGTGTACAACTCTTAGGATTCATTTATACTTTTTGCAAGCTGGAAAACAAAGGCAGCAGATTTCATTAGTGAATTATTGGAAATTCTACTATGCTATGCCCTTTCTTCCAACTAAGTACATGAAATAGTGCTGTTAAAGATGATGATCTTCCAGAAGCCACAGGGTGGCAATGTTTCAGAGTAGTCCTGAGATTTCTATTTATCAGCAAGTCATTACTACAATAGTAATCATAAAAGACCATCCCTAAAAGACCAGATACCTAATGCATAGCTTTTTAGTAGTAAGAGAATGGCTAACAACACAGTTATGGTAGATGATCAATACCTGTATGAACTGCATGACACATTGTCTGAATGCACCTGTACCAGACCAATTTGACATCTTTCTATGGTTAAGTGATTATTTTTGTTTAAATAAATCAAAGGAAGGATGCATCAGCAGAATAGTGTTTAATGAGGCATTGGTAGTTTCCACATGGAACACTGTTAGTCACAATAGAGATGGGAAGGCCTTGGGAAAGAATTAGTACATGAAGTCTTAGTTAAACAGAAGGCAGTGGGCTGCATGGAGTGCAGAAGCATTGGGATGGAGAGTGGGCATAAAGAAAGCATAAAACTGCTCGAATGTATAAAGTCCACAAAGCAGCATTCAAGAAGCAGCATGATAAGAATGAGAAAACCTTGGTAGCACATTGTACTTTTTAGGTACCACCCAGAAAAATACAGGAGCTAAGTAAGTGTCAGGGATTGAAACATTGCTATGAAGGAGTTTTACCCATCACAGAATTAACTGAATAAAGAAATTCAAACCACAGAAGCCCACCCGTCCTTGAAGATGCTTGACTAGAACTTTGGACTGTGAGATAAGCCACCCAGATAAGATAAAGGGGACACTATTGTTCAGTCATCTCAGGTCTAGGGAGAAGAATGCATCCACAAGAAAGCCAAACCCAGCAGGTGTGTTTAGAATCATCTCTGTCTGAATTTGGGATGGGGGGGGGTGGTGAACCACAGTCCACAAAGATTTACACAGACTCCTCCTGCAACTGAGGGTGGGGAAAGTGATTTCAGGCGCATGGCATAACCTCTGCTCAGAAGGCACAGAACACCCATCCTTCCTCACACAAACCAGCCCAGCTGTGAAACCCCCAGCCCCCCCATCCACAGGACATTCACATGGGAGACAGCTGAGGGATGTCATAACCCATCAAAGACCCCCCAAGGCACTCCCCAGACTCACTCCTGAGGCCTTGCACCACAGCACTGCATGTGATGCAAAAGGGATGTAACAGATCCACAGTTTACTGCAAGAGACTGTCAAACTGCACCAGGGGAGGTAGCTGGGCATTCCCACCCATCCTGAACATATATTAATCCATTGGATTCTATGCTTTTCAGACGGACCTTCACCACCAAGAAGACCAGCTGGAAAGGATCAACAGGACGGCCCTGGGATTCACGGAGTGGTGATATTTTCTTTATTCTGTCTCTGTCATTCTCTTTCTGTCCCCCCCACCTCTTTTCTATTTCTTTCTCTTCCTTTCTCTTTCTCTCTCTTTCTCCCTCATAAGTGCTATCAAATAAAGCCATACTAAAGCCATACTTTTGACCTTGACATATGATCTTTGTTGTGACTTAATTTGGGCAGAGGCATTTCTAATAATTTTTAAAACTGGACTGCAACGATAAGTTGGAATCCTCTGCATGTAAAGAAACCCCGACACTTTTTGATCACAGAATAGCTATGGAATATATCTTACTATCCTAAAGTGGCAAATTTGATTCCTGAAAGGACTACAAGATTAATAGTAGGCTACGTTGAGATCAGCTCCACAAGTCTTGTTCAAATAGGAGCAAGATCTGGGAAAGGTTATGAGTAAACAAGAAAACTGAAAGCATAAAAAGCACAAGCTGTCTTCCTAGATATACTCATATCTACTAAATCAGAGTACTCTAGAAATACGTCAATAAAGATTAATCATCAGAAAGGCTAGCTAACAGTTGATATCAGATATAAAGTGGCAATGAATAAATCATGCAGCACCCAAACTACAGTAAGTCTTTTTACTTTCACCTTTTATCTTTAATATTCACTCTCTCTGAAAAGTTGCTGGCAATATCCAGTGTGTCCACAAAACCGTTATAGAAACTTGACAGGAAAAAGATTATACTCATTTCGGTTAATAGAAATCTTTCTACTGGAAGTAAACTGGAGAGAGAAGAAGCTGAATTCTCACAACCAAATAGTGCCTTTATAGTTAGGGTATATTTATTAGCCTCATTTTAGTGCAGGCAAGTAGCCATACAGATATAATCAGACCATTCTCTAGAGCAGATAACTTGAAAGCTTCCTTATATTTGGAAGGAAAATAATTTCTGCAGTACATTGTTAAGGACAGGTATTTCTCAACTCCAGCTGAGTTAGCTTAATAAGTATCTTCATTTCTATCTTTGTTTCTTCAGTACGATTTTAATAAGTAGGTTTTTTAGGGTATCATCATCTTCATCGATGAAGATGAAAGTTTTTGTGGCCACTGGAAATACTTTTCTAAATCTTATGTGGAAAGAAAAAAAATTGCCCCTTGTCCTGCAGAGTCAGGAAAGCTAGTTTTCATCTTCTAGTGGAAAGATCCCTTCATGATAGCCCTGACTTCATTTTCAAAATGAATGCATAGGTAGTTTGAGTATATATGTTAAAAACAAAAAAAGCACACTTAAAACACAAATCCAAAAATTATAATTTATTCATTGAACGTGTTTCCTGGTTCAAATAGAGGTCTTAACAATTATCACCAAGAGCACTATTCATCTACTAAAGTAATGATCAGAGGGGACAAAGAAGTGCTAATGCAATTCCTAGGCTGGCCTGCAGATGAGATACCTATGAGCTCAGGTTTGCTAAAGGCTTCAGTGCCACACAGAGTCCTGTGTTCCATCATGAACAACAATCCTTTTATTTAATTTCCTAAAATGTTAGGCAGATGGACTCACAAGTAGCGTCAGCTTTACCAATGCTATCCCTTCCAGGGTAAATGGAAGAGCAGGCAGATTTTTTCTGGCTTACCCATGGTGTACCAAGTTTCCTCTGCAGTTACAACAGCGTGTATTTAAATCCACAGCCCTGTCTGGTTTGTTCCACCAATGTAACATTGAATATCTTGATTAGGCAAGGATGTATTCCTCAGGAAGGGAATGTCAGAGAGCTCAATCTTCTGCAAGACAGACACTTCCCCCTCTTGTGCCCTCATTAATGCACCTGCCCCCAACTGGTGGAATTTTCCTTGAAGAACATGCTCCATGCAGCAGCTCAAGCTAATACTTGGGTACTGGCACTGAATCACTCTGATTTTCCTCCAGCCCATGAGTGTTGCATATAGGTAAAGCCTTATAAAATAAGAACTTTGTTACACTTATAAAATCATGACTCAGGCCTTCTACTTCGGCTAAGTACAGCTGACAGCTAGCCTAACAAGTTCCTGTGAGAAAGGAATATGAACCTGTGAAAATCTTCTAACGGTGAGAATATTTCTGTACCCATAAAAAAAGAATTTAAACATTATTAGAGAGGAAAGTTTTGATGGACATGTATAGTAGCAACTACTAACGAATGAATTGAATTGCCATCAGTAACTAACCAATTAGAATTAAACATGGTGACTTTGGAAAACAATATAAATATGAACTGTGACGAACGAAGATTGGCTATTGTGGATGAAAAAACAGGTATCTTGTCTATCTCTGTTGTGACACATGAGTTATGACATTCTTCTTACCCACACTCCTCCAAAATCTGGATAGCTCTGCCAACTCTGCATATTTATGTGGCAAATCTCTGTGGTCTAATCTGGCATCTGGTTGAGAAATGGAGCCAGCACAGGGAAGCAGCAAGAGAAAAGCCAATAACATCTTCAGCCTTCTTTTCTTGCTGTTGGAGCCAACACAGTCTGCAGCTGAGTGTCCAGAATCAGTGGAACTTTGAGGACACAGGGCTATGTTAGTCCCAGTGCTTCACCCCACTGCTGCTGTCAGATACAGCATCACACACTTTTATTTAGAGTTGTGGTAGTGACTCAGTATCAGCACATGATCTTTTCTGTGCAGATTTCTGCTGGTGGCAGAAAAAGCTTGAAATCTTCAGTAAAGATAAGCTTTTCTGATTGCTAGTGATAGATACTGAGCCCACTAGTGCATGTAAGCAAACGAAGGAATGAAAAAAACCCTAGGAACCTGAAGTCAATAAAAGTAATTTTAGAATCTAAGAAAAACATATTCAGTGGCAAGCAGGTAGCATTTCCTTTTTCAAAGACCATAAATGCCTTTAGGAAAGAAAATAATGGCATAAAACAGTAAAATCGAATAAATGTCAGAATTTCCAAAGACTAAGATATAAATATGGCTTGCTTTGAAAAATCTAGCTGTTTTTTTAATTTAGGTTAGAAAAGCCTAAAAGCCTTTGTCCATTGCTACTTTTCCTCATTTTTTCTCTTTACAGAGCAGGGAAGTGAGTCTAATCTATAGGAGAAAATCTCATTGCCTTCCAGAGTGGTAGAACAAGGACCAACCAGTAACATGCTAAGGAAGCATAGATTGTATTCACCCACTAAAAATAGCAAGTGTGACTCAGATTTAGTTCGTTATTTGCTCGTCAAACTGGGAAATTCCTAATCAAATGTGCCTGAAGGGGAGCTGAACTCCAAATGAAATAAGTTTATATTGAAGAGGTAATGGGAAACAGAAACCTTGGAAAGAATTTAAATCACATGACAGACAGAAGTTCATTTAGAATGGCAAACCTGACAAAAATATTGCCTTAGAATGTATTTCTTTTGCCAGTTAATGGGGTGTAGTCTACCTCTTTTTCTCCATAGACAGTCAGCCAAAGGAAACAGGCAAAAAATCCACAAGAACACATGTGCCAGCAGCATATACTTTCATATATTGGAATGAAAGTAAAGTGCCCAGCTCAGTATCCAGATAATCTGTGCTTAAGTGGTTACATATCATTTGGCAAACTGCACATTTGGCAATGCCAGCTGCATGAAAGACCTAGGTGACAAAACAGTTGGTCTATGGTGGAACCACCTTGTGTTTGAAGACTGGCACAGGATAAATGTCAAACTTTTGTAACATGTTGGTGAACTTTTTTTATTATAGTCAAGACTGTTCTAGAAGTGAAAACAATTTAGTGACTAGTAATAGAAGTACATGTAAGAGGACTTTTCCAATGACATCTTAAAGCTTTCTTGGAATTCCTGCTGCTGAGGGAAGAATATCAGTATTCACTACTGAGATTGTAAATGAATGTGGCATCCTACTAAAATGCATAATAACATTGCATTAGTGTTCACACAGCACTTCTGTCATGGATATTACCCTAAATTTAGAAATAAACTGTAAGAAACTTTTTGAAATTATTTGTCTTACAATTTAACTTCAGAATCTAATGCACTATAGCCAGTGCGCCTAATTATGATAACTTGCTTTTGCAACTGTTAGCCATGATGTTATCTGCTGTAAACTGCTATTTGCTTAAAACTGTATGGTTGTGTGTTTTATAGTCATATAATAAGGACAGGTTTGTGTTAGCCTGTTCACCCCCACCTCCCATTCTCTCTAATTGAAAATACACAATGCAAGTAGGAAAAATAAACTGAAAAATTCAGAGTCAAACATTAGCATATTTGATTAACAGTTGCTTGAAAGAGAACATTTTCCATTATTCCATTATTCCAGAGAACAATTTTACTTTATTTATTCCAAAACTCCAAACAGCCAAAGTAATAACAGATTTTAGAATTATATAACCTAATTTTTAAGTTATCAATTGATCACATAATTATTTAGGTTGGAAAAGACCTCTGAGATCATCAAGTCCAAACTCTGGACAGACACCGCCTTACCAACAAGACCATGGCACTGGGTTCCATGTCCAGTTGGTTTTTTTGAACACCTCCAATGATGGAGACTCCACCACCTCCTTGGGCATTCCATTCCAATGCTTTACAGCCCTTTCCATGAAGAAATTCTTCCTAAGGTCCAACCTGAACCTCTCTTGGTGGAGTTTGAGGCCATGTTCTCTCATCACTTGTTACCTGGGAGAACAGACTGACTCCCACGTAGCTACACCGTTCATCCAGGCAGTTGTAGACAGTGATGAGGTACCCCCAAGCCTCCTTTCCTCCAGGCTAAACAACCCTAGCTCTTTCAACACCTCCTCACAGGACTTGTGTTCCAGACCCTTCCTCAGCTTGACTGCCCTTCTCTGGGCATGTTCTAGCCCCTCAATGTCTTTCTTGTAGTGATGGGCTAAAAACTGAACACAGGGTTCAAAGTGTGGCCTCACCAGTGCTGACTACCTGGGGACAATTTATGCCCTGCTCCTGCTGGCCACACTTTTGCTGATATGGGCCAGAATGCCATTGCCCTTTTTTGCCTCCTGGGCCCACCCGGGCTCATGTTCAGCTGCAGACCAGCAAGCCCAGGTCTTTTTCCCCAGACAGCTTTCCAACCACTCTCTCCCAAGTTTGTGGCACTGCAAGGGCAGGTCCTGGCACTCGGCCTTGTTGAACCTTGATCCATCAATGCAGCCTGTGCAGATCCCCCTGAAGATCCTTACTGTTCTCTAGCAGGTCAATACTCCTATCCCAAAATTTATCTACTCTACTCAAAGTAAGCCAGCATACATTACACATAAGAGCTTAACATGGGTGGCACGACTGTGTAACATGCATACAGTTATATATGAGAATATATATGCATACAGTCATGTTTATATGAGAAAAAACAAACTCCAACTAACAACAGCCCAAGACATCTTCCTGCTTAGCCTGAATATGAGTGACTACATGTGTACTGGAAAATAAAGTCAATGCACCCTTTTTAAAATCTTTTTAAATCTAAAACAAATCTTTAGACATAAGTATATAAATTCATAAATCTATAAATTTTTGACATCAGAATGTCTGATAACTAATTTAATTGACAGGTTTAATTTGCACTGATCAGAGTTTACTCAGAGACAAGGAATTTTTTTGCCTCTCAAACCATTCTGCCAGTGAGGAGGCTTTAGATGCACAAGAATCTGGAAGGGGACGAAGCTGGGGCACCTGACTCCAATTAATCAAAGGAATTTTCCATAAAATATAGTGTCATGCTCAGCATATAAGTTGGTTGAAAAAAGAGGAAGAGGAAAAGGAGGAAGGGGGGATGATAATATTCAGAGTCAGAGCATTTATTTTCTCAAATGATCATTACATGTGATGAAACTGCTTTCCCAGGAATGGCTGAACACCAGCCTGTCAATGGGAAGCAGTGACTTAATTTCTTGTTTTGCTTGCTTGCATGCGCAGCTTTTGCTTTAGTTATTAAAGTGTCTTTATCTCAACTCATGAGTTTTCCCACCTTTGCTCTTTCTATACTCTCTCCCATCCCACCATGGAGGGAGAGAGGGAGGGAGGGGCTGTGCGATGCATAGTTGTGCCTGGAGTTAAACCACAACATTTACTAACATCAGAAACCTTTCAGGGTTAAACCAAATAGTCATAGTAATGATCAGGTCTGTTCTTATGTGTGTTTTAAAAAGTGTTTTTGTAGACTTTTCTTAAGTTTCATTTTGTAAAATAAAGGCATGCAGCTAGAGTAATAAAATTTCAAGGCAACTAAAATATATGAACTTTATATAATTTACAATTGTGTGTTTTTATTGTATGTTACCCACTTTACTGTATGTTTCTACACTTTGGAATAGCAAGTCTAGTAGCAAGGTACATCTCTCTCTTATCCTACAACTGTGCAGCCCTAAGCTGAGATGTCCTCTTGTAACCACTCCCAAAGAAAAACCTCATTTTATGTTTCACAAAGAGTTCAGGATGGAAGGGTTGAACTACCCTTGGAAGTGCCTGTTACCACTAGGGATTACTGCCTGTAGGTTAAAGGGTTAGATTGCAAGCCTCACTTTTACTTGACCAAAGTCAGGTAAGAGGAATCCTGGTAGTATGCCAAGCAATGCAGTTTCTTGCACTAACTGGATTCAGATAAGGTGTTTATTCTACAAACCAAGAGGTGCAATAAATCTTTAAAATTAAAGCACATTTATTTTTTTGCTATACCTTTCCTTGCAGGGGGTTACAAGCAATGCCCAATGAGTTCAGGCTGAAGCTGAAGCCGAAGCCTTCCACCTGGAGGTTTGATTTTCATCTGAGTAGCCCTCAGTTTTATTATTTGCCCTATGAAGGATAGATACATGCACGATTATTGCAGGACTAGAAAGCTTCTAGGCAATTATTGCTGTGTGGGAGAGAAAAATGTGCCTCCATGTCTCTTCTTATCTCAGAAAGAGATGTCATGTATTTTTTTTTTTTTTCTGCATAAGGATCTAAGCAGCCACATGGGGCAAACAAAGCAGACAGCAAGACAATTTCCAATCTCTGATTGGGCTAAATGACACTGGTGGTCAGCCTGCACAAGTGGGCCTGAAATCCAATAGTTCAGACTGACAGCCTGAAATTGCAACATTCCTTATTTCCTGTTTTTCCTGATCCTAGTAAAGAACAAGTACAGTAATTTCACAATTATAAGCCGCACCTTTTTCATTGGAGAATCCAGCCTACTCCAATAGGGTGGCTAATCATCAAGTGTGGCTTATTTATGGACAAATCCCAGCAAAATGCCAACCCGGAAGTGAGAGCTGGCCAGGGAGGGCGCCTGGGGCTGCCTTTAAAGGCTTTGCTGGTCTATGAAAACTGTTGCAACTTGAGCACCTGATACCGAACCCCGCACTGGCGCGATTCTGTTACTAACATGTTACTTTGTTGCACATGGATCCTCGCTTTAAAAAAAAAGAAAAGCAGCTTATATTCAGGTGCGGCTTATATATGGACAAATCCCGTGGTCTACCCGGCTACCCGGATGTGCTGCTTATAATCAGGTACGGCTTATAATTGTGAAACTACTGTAGATTTTTGAACATAGAATTTCCTGTGTAAGACTGTAATTTGATGATGGAATAGATACAATTTTAAGCTGCCCTGTAACATAGAACATAGTGGTAATGTGGTACAGGCTCACCCCGTGAGCTAAAATTAGTCCACCTAGGTTTTTCAAAGATCATACTGGCTAGCTTTTGCAGAGGATCAGGTATCATCACGCATCTTTCACTTTGTGCAAAATCAGTATCGCTTCCCTGCTGCACACTAGATATTTTGACAAAAACATGCTTTTGCATCCCCACATGATCCAGGTGAAATTTTTGCTGCAGGGCGATTTGCTGATGCATTCAGCCAGTGTGAACAGTTATGGAAACAAGGCCTGTGTTAATGATAAATTTCATCCTTCTGCAATGAAGAAAAAAGATGCAAGATTCTGAGAATAAAAAGTATGGGAAACCGCGAAGAAAACCTGATAAGCAGGTTGTCAGGCACTCTAGAAATTACTTCTGCCTGAGGCTGTGCAAATAACTAATTCCTTAGTTTGGTTGCTGAATTGAAAGCATAAAAACCCCAGAAAACTGTTATCCACTACCAAAATAAAATCCAACATGATTTGCTTTATTCAAAGTTAATGTAATTTTTCCTTTATTCATAAGGGCTTGAAATTAAACACAACAGACAAAACCACTGGAGGGTTTCTGTAGGTGTCATCTTTTTACTCAAATCTACAGGAGCTAGTACACATATCCAACATGTGTAATGTCTCGATCAAATTGTTTTAAAGGGGAATCTGAATACAGCAGAGAATTTGAAAGCAAGGCACCCTAAGCAGCAGTTCAAAGGATTGGGCAGTGAGAGCCATGGTATCTATTTTTGACATCTTTTCCATTTCTATGAATAGTTGTTAATCTAATCTCTGACTCAGTGGTGACCCAATTACTATATGCAACATTAAGGACATTGCCCTAAATTGCAGAAGACACTTGGAATGCAGACACAATTCAGCATTACATACGGAAAATTTAGCTATCTGCACATGATCTGGTGAACATGTGTGGAGGAATTGCAGACCACCACCAAAGTTCTAGTCTGTCTCCCAGAACCGACGTTTCTGCAGTAGCATGCTGTTGAACAACACTTCAGCAAACCTGAATAGTCTAGCTGGAGTGGCAGTCTTGTGGTCCTGAAGCTAGACACAGAGCTGGCTGTCTCAGCCCCATGCTTCCTAACTCCCAGACATTTTTAAGTGCTTCTTTCAGTTTCTTATATTAAATAGATATAAATTTCATGCATTGTAGTGAAGTACACAACTATTTCTCGAAAGACAGGTGCCACCAACAAATGCATTTCTCCAGTCCCAATGGTTTGGAAAACTAGATGTGATTTCACAATTACAGTCATTTCACACTTATAAGTCACACCTGGTTATAAGCTGTACTTCCGGGTTGTTGGAAAGTCCACGGAATTTGTCCATGAATAAGCTGCACCAGGTTATAAGCTGCAACTTTTTTTTTTTTTTAAAAAAAAGCAAGGATCCATGTGCAACAAAGTAATGAGTTAGTAACAAAATCACGGATCGCGGGGTTTGCTGTCAGGTGCTCAAGTTGCAAACAGTTTTCACAGACCGGCGAAGCCTTTTAACGCAGCCCCAGGCGCCCTCCCCTTGCTGTGGTCCCTGGCACTCCCGCTCCCGGCGCTGCCTGCCATGGCTCCCCGCCTGCTCGGCAGCGGCGGTGGCTCCCTGTGCCGCTCAAAAGTGGCAGTGCCTCACAGTGCGAAAGTGCTGAGCCTCAGCGCTCAAAAGCGCCGAGCTGCTGCCGCCCAAAAGCCGTGACAGGTCGCCGCCTGCTTGCCAGCAGCTCCACGGCAGCTCCCCACCCGCCCCCCGCCTGCCCAGCAGCGGCTCCGCTGCAGCTCCCTGCCCGCCTGGCCTGTACTTCCGGGTTGGCATTTCGCCGGAATTTGTCTATATATAAGCCACACCGGATGAAAAGCCACACTTCCGGGGTCAGCTGAAAACTTCAGTCAAAAATGTGCGGCTTATAAGCGTGAAATTACTGTAGTTTTAAAGATAGCAAATCCCCCATTATGGAGACTTTGCTATTTTCCAGTTGATTTCCACCGTTAATTCTAATTGTGAAGAAGTACTAAAGTAACATTTAGAAGTAAAGGAAAGATATTTCTTCCTTCAAAAACAAGTGGCTTGTAAGATGGTCTTTATTTTGCAAACATACTTGAATGTACTTATTAAATTAAATAACCAATGAAGATATTAAAGGTGGTTTTGTGGGCTTTGAGGGTTTGCATGAAGTCAAATCTTTTCTCGGCCTGCCTTATATGGAAGCAACAGACATTTTTCATACCAACATGAGATACACTGAGTGCATTTTATCAAGGCAAATTATATGTTGTATCTCCAAATTTAGTGCATGAATATGCATTTAAATATTCTTATTGTCAGGACAAGAAAAGGAGTGAATGTGATTAAGATTTGTTGCAAGGTTGGCAAGACTGAATGCAGCTTCCATACATCAGGAGACCAAAGAGATGACAGGTCTTCAGCTTGGAAACAGAGATGACTTATGAAAGTCTACATTGTTGTGAGCGGCATGGAAGATTGTACAATGTTTACAATGTTGTACAATGATTACCAATGTCACAAAGCAAGAGCTGGAAAGCACAAAATCAATTCATCAGACAGCAAGTCTATGACAAATAAAAGGAAGTTGTTTCACACAGCGCATAGTTAGAATATTAATTAATACACAGCTAAAGTGATGACCACAAAACTGTGGGGACAACAAAACTATAAAGATGCTGAAAGAGACACTTGGAAAATGACAGTCAACAGATCTTTAAAGACAGTGGTCCAGGTGCTTTCCAAGTTAAGATGGCCTCAGAAGAACACTGGTGTTGGAGGTTGGGTTTTTCCCTTCTACTCTCTTTGGAATTTTCCCTATTGTGATGTTAAGAAAACTTGTTGGCTACACCCTAGCATGGGTGGCTAGAGACAAAGCGGGGGGCAGGGGGAATACTGTTAATTTTCATAGCTGTTGTTGTTTTTGTTTGTCTTTAGATATATTAGTAAAGAACTGTTAGGAGCTAATACACCTGGAATTAACACATGGTAAACCACATCTTCCTTACTCATATCCCCTCTTAGTCGGATGGTAATCAGTTCACTCAAAGGAGCAGCAGACCCCTGTTTTTTCTGTGTTGAATACATACCCCGTTCCCCATCCCTGCTTGCTCCTTTCTTTCTTACTTGGGAAGGGGTGAAGTACTGCTGCAAGATCAGTTGGAATGCCTTAACACCAGGAGTCCTTCAGGGAGCTGGGTGACAATGCTTTTTATGCTCTATGGGCAAAGGATGATCTGGAATTAAGGCAGTGGACACAGAGAGATGGTGCAGTGGGAGTGACCGAGCATGACAAAAAGGAACAAAATTCCAGGGAAAGGAACTCACCTCACAATAATTCTTAACTGTTTGCTCAGCAGAGGATGGCTTGCTGCTGAGATTACAGAATTTGTAGATAGCAAGAGAAGAAGCTTATCCCAAGTGGATGATTATAACTATTTGCTTATTGTCTGAAACTTATTTGGTTCCTGGCCTTTGCTTCTGGTGGAATTGCAATCTAACATTCAGCAATGCAACAAGTGGATGATGTTGCCATGAAGGCCAGTTATTCACTGTGACCACAGAGAATAGATAACAGGGTGAGCATTACACTGAATTTAAAAAAAAATAGAATCTGTCTGCCTTTTCTCCCCAGCAACACTTTCAAGACTGCTAGCATGAGTTCAAAAATGTGCCAACACAAGATATTTACTCTTGCTCACAAAAATAGTTTTATCAAAATTATCATGTGGGACTACAACTACAAATATATCCCATGAGAAGAATTCATTGTAAGTAGGACACAGTGGAGGAAATCTCACTTACAATTTCAGCTGTGGTATCTGTCTCATACAGTCAACACTTTAACTCCAGAAAGCTGTGTGTGTTCAAAAGTTAAGAGCATGTTCTTCCATTCCAGTACGAGATTTGCACAGAAATACCAGGGAATAGTTTTACCATTTCGGGTTACAATTCTTAGTGTTAAAGGAGTATGTTTTTTAGGGCAGAACATTTGGATGAGACGAGAAAGTCTGAATGAAAACATTCAGTCCTTCAGTCCACGTAATGTTGATACTTCAGAGACCAAAAATACAGGACTGATCACAAAAAATTGAACTAGGTCAGCAGCGTTTCTTCTCCTCTCAAAATACTCTTGAGTGTTGCCAGCTGGAAACTGAGAGCATGTTATGCCACAGCAACTGCAGAATAATTTTGTAGCCTGTAATTGTGTCTTAATTCTCACTCTGGTTCTAGAGGTAAGCTAATATAGTGAGAGCAGCCACAGAAAGCATTTTGGTGGTACTTGTGATAACTACTTAGCATATTTCACAATTGCATTGAGTTTTACACTGTGATGCATAAATCTAACTTCACAAGTGTAAGAGCGAAGTTTATTCTCTTCCCTGACCTGTACACTGCATTGGACAAAAAAGTACTATCCAGGTATACTATCAACAACAATAATGGCATTTATGTGTAATGTTACTGCTTTTGTTGTGTTTCTGTATGCATGGATAATATATAAAATAAGACAGTTTACTAATGTGTTAACAAGAGAAACACAAAAAATCAATTTTGTTTTCATACTGCATTCCAGAAGCAGGTTTTCAAAGGCACAAATGGCAGACTTGTTTAAATCCCATGGAAATTCACTTAATGACACATTTATGTTTTTAAAAACTCTGCAGCTTTGGATTACAAAAGGCCAGAATTAAATCTAAAGGCTTTGATCCCAAAACCATTTTTTACACAGTCAGCAAAGATATGCAATGTTCAAAGAGATGTCTATTTATTACAGAGTATCTTCAGCTCACAAAAGCATATTCACTTCATTCATAAGAGAAAGTGCTTATGGATCTGTGTTAGTCCACACACAGGAAAAGATTTGCTAAAGAAATTGCAAATGAGAGGCAGCAAAATTGTGTGAGGTACACAAGCTTTGAGGACCCTGTTTGGCATAAGTAACCACCACATTACAGAGGTATTCCAGTGTCACCCTCTATTATCACCTACACACAAAGAAAAAGCTAGTCCAAACCTTACAGACCAACACATCACAGCAGATTTAAGCCTCAGATTTTTCCTTCAGCCTTTTTCCCAACCTGGAAATGAAACTTGAGAGAATTTTAGTGAGGAGGTAATGTGAAAGGGGATTTTTATTTGAAGGCCTTCAGAGGCAGTTGAGGAAAGATGTCCACAAAAGCTCACCTGCACAATCCCCTTCCCCAGGGATGAGTACATTTTAATAGGTTTTAGGAAATTAGAATAATTTATTAAAAGCACCAATTAGGAGGACAAATGGTGATGCAGTTCTTCCCCATGTCAAGCTCCTTCTCTGGAGCTTCTCTTCAAAGCTCGACTTTGTCTATGAGAATGTATCTCAAAGAGTTGTTCTCAGCCTTGGTTCCCAGGAAGAAACAAGATAGCACAGGGACTTCTGCCTCCTGGGGCTTGGAGCTCTGGAATTTGTCATCTTTCTGCTTAGGGAGAGCTAATGGGAATTTACTGGAAAATCTAGTCACTAATACAATAGGTGACAGAATTACAAACACATTTGTGAAGAATACAGAGACTATATCAAGGAAAAAGAAGGCAAAACCCAAATGGCATCAAGATCTGTGAGTAACAACAGCAAGGTCCCCAATATAGCACTTTCTTTTCCTATTGTTTCCAAATATGCTTCAAAGGCTGATTGATAAAATGGTATGAAATAAACTATCAAATAACTGAGGTGATTTGTGAGAAGAGATACTGATTGCTATCACAGTTATTATTAGTTGTGAAAAAATATAATATAAACATTCTTGTTATCAATTATATTATTCAGTATCAGTGCAGCTCCTTATGTCCAAAATGTTGACTTTTTTTACAGGTGTCGCGAAGGCAAACAGGTTACAGCACACTCATTGAGAAAAAAAGTATTTACAATGCATCTAACACCCACCCAAAAACATCCACACAGATAAATAACCACAATCTTATATTACAATAGTACATTGGCTTTGACTCAGCCCTAAAATAGATCCCCTCTGGCACTGGAGCTGACAGGATCTGTGGAGTCAGCCTGCACCTTCTCTGAGCTCAGCCGATGAAGAGTGAGGAGTGTGCATGTTCTGGGGAGGAAGACCTGAAGCAGTGGGGGAAGGCAGCACCTCCTTTGCAATGGAAATGCACACATGCCCTAGCACACATTTGGCAACAATGTCCTAACCTATGGCTCACATAACTACAGTCATCTCAGGAGAAACAGAGAAAAATAAATAAGGCTTAGAAACTGACCTGTTTTTCATTTTCATCCTCCAGTCTCAGCCTGTCCTCAATGCAGTTCCTGGCCTGAAGGAATGCCTTCCTCTGAGCCCTTTCTGTCAAAATCCTCACAAAGACCCCATACAAATTTACACTGACAAAAAGGATTGCATTGGCCACAAGCTGAAAGAAAGAAAGAAAGAAAGAAATGAATATTTTAAAATGCAGATTTTTATTTTACATTTATGCTCAGCAAAGATATATTAAAAATAAAACTTTTGAAAACCATGCCTTGCTAGCCATCACTGATACCCCTTCCTGTAGTGAAACAATTACAGCAGCTATCGCAAATCTGGACAAGCAATATTGCATAATACAGAATTTTGCAACTGTTGGAGTTAATTTCTTTTATGATGATCTGTAGCTTGTCATCTTAATTCACCACCATTTCTTTCATAGCCCATTGGCTGTCCATCTAATAAGAAAATCAGTATCATCAGTATTTGTTCAAAATGCCCTGAAAACAGAAATTGTTTTCCTATGCTTTCATAAAGTTAGGATATTATTGTCCCTTTTTTAACAGTGGAGAAGAATGAGACTGAAAATCCTGTGACTGCAAAAAATGTGTGCCTAGGTACCCCAAGCTTCCATACTGTGTAGCTTGCATTTGGAACATCTATTTCTCTTCCCCTATCCACTGTTAAAACCATGTTATACTTTTTGAGAAATCATCCAAAATATGATTGATGCTATCCTGCAGCAGATCTCTCAGAAGGTGCTGAGTCCTTCCAAATGATGGCCCTCAGCACAGCCCAAGGCCCACAGCTATGCAATAATAAGTGACCACGAATTACTTGGTAAATACTTCTATAAACAGTGTTTTTACGGAGGACACAAAAACTACTCAAATGCCCTTCTGGGTTTTTTAATGTTTTAACAATATGTGATAAATTTACTTTACTGACATGAATAACTGAGCAGTGGTTTGTACACAACCTCCCTATCAAAGGCAATTCTGTCCAAGTTTTTCACCACATCTTTGAAACCTGTCTTCAGATCATAATTTCTGCAATGCAATGTGTATTTAGTTAAGAGAAAACAATGCTTTTTCACCCAGTGTGTTTTCAGTCCCAGTGTCCCTGTATATCCTAGAGCCTACCACATCATGATAAGGATTCATGGGACTCACAAATCCCCAAAAATCAGAAATGAGCTGGCATTTACATTGGCAAAGAGTGGGCAAAATAAGAGCAAAGGAAGGCATCACAGCAAGTAACACAATTCATGTTAAGCTCCTTTGCACCTAAAATAATTCAAAAAGACCATATAACTGACATTTGTTTCCAAATTCCAGGTATACTTTTCAAGGTAGTACACTACTGTTCCATGATCTGTTAGTGGAAACTGGGGAGGAGACCATTTCCTTTGTTTGCACAGTGTAATGAGCGAAAGTGTGCCAACAAGATATTCAAATTTTAAGAAAAATAAAACCACTGATATTGTTGTACAGAAGGCTTCCTAAAAGGACTAGGGTTGAAGACTTTATGGTAAGCCAATATGACAATATGGTAAAAAAAAAATAAAAAGACATCCCTGATGGTTTTGGAGAGACTTTGGAAAATGTTCTGCTCTGCAAAAATAAACAGGAAATTTCTGATGTGCAGAACCAAAGGTAATGAACCTCCCACCTCTTGTGACCTCAAAATAGTGGGAAGAATTGAAAGATTCATTCTGGGTCAGTTCTCCAGACTTTCATGGATTCACAAGTCCTTTGAATATTACCATCCGACAGGGCTGTTATTATTCAACAGGACTTCAACAACAAATTCTCTGCAAACATTCTCACCAGCACAAAATCCAAAGTTAACCTGTCACAGAAAGAGGAGCTGTGCCTAGCATTAGTGGTACTTTTCCCCTCAGTTATCAAAAAATAAATTATCTCACAAGAGCTAAAGACAGTCAACAGTGGTGTTATAACTTCCTCCTGAGAATGACAAAATTCAGGTTTTTCTGCATTCAGATGAATTTTAACCTAACAATCTCATGTACCACTTACTTATATGCTACTTCTGATGATAATACAGATAGCAAAACTTTGAAGAAGAAATGCAGTACTTGAGCACATTATTTCATGATACAGGCTGAGCACAGTCTGCAATTCCTATCCTGCTTTATGTTGCTTGATCACAGAAAACTGCTTGATGTATATCAATATTTATCACAAGTTAACACCTACCAAAATGAAATGACTGCAGAAATTCCAGTGGAGTCCTATTTTTAGAGACACGAATGTGGCCACACTCACCTTATCCCTGCATTTTATCATGCCAAAGTGCAGTGACAACCGTGTATTTTAAAGCTAATTCTTAGTGCAATGGTATAAAAATAGAAAGGATTTTTAAAGGTTGCATTCAAAGACAGTGAAGAGAGCCCACAGAATGAACAGAGCTGACAGTTACAGACAGTGACCCTGTCCATACACAAAACAGCTGCTAATAACAAAGGGTGAAAAGCTTTTTGTGCTGATATCAGAGTGGATCAAGACATAAATAATTATCTCTACGGACAACAACAACAACAAAAAAGTCAAGTCAGTTTCTGGATTTCAACTGGAAGCAGTGAAAGACCACATATTGTAACAATCTGCCAACTGTTGTGGGACTATCATTATGATCTCACTCAAGCAATAGTGATCACCTGGTCTAGGGGTAACCAGTGGGTGGGTTCTTGCTACTTTCAGGCTCAGCAGGGTAAGTCATTTTCTGACTTGCTTTGAACAGTTTAAGATAAAACAGAGGCTTAGCTGTCAGCTCTGGCCTGCAGGGAATCAGGGAAGTGATAAAGCAAGTAAAAGATTCATAGATTTCAAAATGTGAGAAAAGAAAGTAGGGCAGATTGTCTCCTGAGGTAAGAGTTCCTTTCCATCACAACCTGTTTCTACTTAATTACTATTTTTCCCCCAATTGCAACTAAATGCTAGTCTTTCTCTCTAGGTTTCTCAAATGTGTGCCATTTTCCAGTCCTTTCCTTTTAATAAGAATCTCCATGACTGCACACAGACATAAATATTATATATACCTACACACACATGCATATTTCATACATTATATCCCATAATTCCAAGAAAGATTGTGAGACTTGCTGTTAAAGCTAAGGAACATTGAAAATGTACTTAAGCATTCAGAGCTGCTGGAATATCAAGGATTTTCATTTTACGTCATTCCTACATTATTTACTATACTACTGCTTAGTAGGAAAAACATGCTCTTCAGGTTTCACCATCACCTTCTATTTAAAGAACTACCAACAAACCAATTTACTTGATGCAAAGAAAAATCATTCAAAGACAATTTTATGCTTTGGGCTTTTAAACAATGTTACTCTTTCAATCCATAATGATATTAGAGGTCAACAAGAATAAAAAAAGTTATGGTCATGAAAGCATGTTTCCAAAATTGCTTTTTTTGTCGCTGGCAGTGAATCTTGCATCATGTATTCTGCCTGTTGCAGCACTTCAGTATGAGCATACTGAGCTTTAAGATTCTCTAGTCCTTAGTAGGTTGCACTCCCTGTCAGTGGATGAATTCTGGCATGGTTGCTTGTGCCAGGGTGTTATCAGAGGCAGACCTCCAATAAAGCTGGTCTTTGTGGGCTGCCTGGGGGCTGGAACCTACAGCAGCTGTTTCAACCAAATGTCTGTCTCTCTCTCCTGTCCATTTCTCCATTGCATTTTATTGGGTCTCACTTTTGGAAGGGAACTTGAACTGTCCAATACAGCAACACTCATCAAGGGGTGAGCAAATAATTCTTGCAGTAGACACACGTAACATGTGTATAGCATACACAAAGCTTGAGGAGTTTAATTAAAGATCTCATTTTTATTCCCCAGATTCATCTCCCTCTTCTTGAGTCTCCCACAGGATTAGAGACACTCTTTGAAGAGTCTTTTGAAACTTTTTTCTCTATTCAAGATAGGATTTATTATCTCCTTTTCCTTTCAAAGCAAGAATGCTCATGTGTGCATTTATGGGTGCACTTGCTCTTTCTCAAATAAATGGTGAAAAATTCTTCAACATATTCTTATTTTCCTCTTGAGAGGACTCTTTGCTGAGCAGACATTCTCTTATCTGCTTAACAGATGCATAGTAGATGGTTCAAAATTAAAGATGGTTTTCACTGCAGAGTAGCTTTCCGTACTACAAAATTGTCTCAGAAAAATGTGGCCGTTTCACAAAGGTGTAAGTGACTTGCGGATCACCGAAAACTTTTTTCACTTTTATATGAAATGGTATTCATACGGATGGTTATTGCAGTGCCCAAATTATCATAGGCTAAATAATAAAGGAAAGAAACTTCAGGAGACTCCCTCAGAATTTCATTGTGCTTTCTAAACGGTGATGTAAGTAGGAGTTCAATAATTAGCACTCACAGAACCATAATTTAGTGGCTGATATTGATATTGGATTTATTCTCAAAAGCAAGAGTTTTCATGACAACCCATGAAGTAGAGTGGAACATGTATGAGATATGGCCAGCATTTCCACACGAAAATTAAAATTTTCCGGAAAAGGAAAGATCGGTGCAATTCCTGTATATCTGAATCCTTAGATACCTGATGAGAGGCATGGTAGTTCTAAACTCTACTTCCAGTTTTCTCCATTAATTGAATTTTACTGCAATTAATTTCTGTGCCACTATTGTTCCTGCTAGGATAATGTAACATTTACTGATTCTGTCAAAATACTTTGACAATGAAACATTTACTCATTCTGTCAAAATACTTTGAGATATGGCAATGCAATGCGTTACTTTAAAATATGAATGTCTGTTGTGAGGGTTGTCTCTAAAGAAGGAGTTGTGAACAGCTCACAAAAATGACTCAGTGTTTCTATCATTAAAACCTTTGAAAAGCAAGGCAAGACTGTGCTCTATGAAAATTGGTGGTATCATGAACAAGAGTTTAAACAAAAATAGTTTCTCCTGTTATGGAAAATACTACAATTAGAGCAGTGCTTTATTTACAGTGCTGGACTGTACAGAATAGAATGCAGAACCAGCTCTTGAACGTGACATGGTTTTGTTAAGTTTAGAAATTCATTTAGTCTCCTCACTTTGAAACATTTTGAGCATGCTTAATTACTAAATCTGTTCCTTCTAATTGCTGAAGTAGTGTAAGAGAAGAAAGAGAACTTCTCCTTAGTTCCTGACAGTGTCCCAAAAAGAATACTCTCCTACCAGAGAAGACAGCTAAACAATTTTTCTCCAAAAAAATGTATTACCATTTTGAATGAACATCCCTCTATTGTTTTTGTAAAGTTTTGGTTCCAGCTAGCTTATGTCATATGCTAAGGAAATGCTGTTCTGCTGTGCTATTCACCATGGTTTCTGTGTTCATTTATAACCCTCTGAATCTACAGCATACTCTGAAAGGAGATTAGTGAGCAGTTATTTCAGTGATTATGAGTGCAGATGTCACTGTTGAGGAAAAGACAGTAGCACTGGGATGTCTGTAACCATGCAAGAAGAAAAAAATTTTTACGATGTCTAGGATACTAAGTCCACTAACCACTGCCAGTTTTTCTGAAGTGTGCACATATAATGTGTAATTGCAGAAATCCACTCTGTCTCTCCCCTTGTTTGCCTACCTGTTTGACCAAAGTAGAAGACACAATTTAAAAACATTTTTTAAAGTACATGCCCTACACCTTGCAAAAAAGTTCCCTCTATGAAAGCAGAGTCATTGAGAACTATCAAACACACCAGTCTTAAAAATTTCACTTGTTCCATTTTTCTCCAAAGGATATGCCATTTCAGCTTGGAAGCATGCTCAGAGAACAGTTAGTGCACATCCCTCTCACGTTACAGACTGTTGGGTGTTTATCTTGTCCAAAGCATTTACCTCTGAGATTAAGTAGCAGAGAATTATGATGGAATAGCAGAAGTAGAGCTGATAGAATAATAAATTTTGAACCCTAAACCTCATGTAGCACTGAAACTTAATAAAATTCTGATAAATATAACTATGATTATGCAAGATACCAAATATTTATTTTGATGAGGCTGCAAAATGACAGCTTTTTCCTCATCAGTATCCCCACTCAAGTATATGACATTAATCCGTGACATTAATTTCAGGCACCTTTTTTGAGTTTCTTAAATTCTGAGCCCTTCTTAGGGCATTTCTGAAAGGAACTCACAATTCTATCATTTATACCTTTCCCAGTAGCAATAAATTAAATCTTTATTTTGCTGTACCAAAACTTCTGGGTTTGAGGTTTTGGTTGTTTCTTGTTTTGGGTTTTTATTTGTTTGTTTTGTATTTATTGTTTATTTTTGTTGTTTTTTCAGGAGTTGTTTTGTTTTGTTATTTTACTGTTAGAAGGACAGAAAGCAGCACTTAGGCACAATAATTTTTGTTCTTTTCTGCTTCTTTTTAATGAAGAAAGAAAGCTGATTTCTAGGGAATTGGAAGATTACCATACAAAATACTTGGAGGTAACCTACAAGAGAGCACTTATATATGAAATTTTAGAAAAAAGAAATAAAGGACTGGATGAAAAATATAGGCTGAAATACCTTTAAGCATAACTTCTAAATTACTTCAAACCTTTCCAAATAAAGAATGACTTTATAAAATCTGTACTTCTGGGCAAGAAAGAAAAAAAAAGACAAAAACACACAACAATATTCTTTTATAAATGGTTGGCAAAATTGCAACAGTACTGTTTGAAACTTGCCAATGGTAAGCACGGAGCTGTTGTACTTCAGATATAAAAAAAAAAGAACTAAAAGATGATATTATTTATCTCCACCGGATCCCTTTTTCTTTACATACAGTAATTTC
>VRYO01001463.1:95486107-95510080 GCA_009812075.1 Sialia sialis | reverse complement strand
GAAATTACTGTAATTTTTGGTGACCCAAGCAGTGTCAGGTACACAGTTCCATATCAAGTATGGAACTTCATATTTATTACATGACACTTAAAAAGTTTGCTCCCAAAATATCCAGAAGTATACAGAAGTCTTCTAACAAATCACCTCTAAATTAAATTGAATTACTACACTGTGAGGCCTTGGTTCACCCTCACTGGTGAAACACCTGGTCCTTTTCCAGATGATTGAAGCCAGATGGAGATAAAGAGAAGAAAAAGTGCATGTCCTGTTGCCCTGTCTGTGCACTGTTAAAATAAAAGCACGACTGCACCAGGACTAAACTGATCTCAGTCACTTTCCCCATGCACCAAAAAGATTGCCTGCTAGACCTGACAACTGTCCTCTTGCATCACTTTTTTTTTTGCTCTCTGTGCAGACATTTGATGCAGTTGGTGAATGATATCACTTCTGGTCAATTGTCCTGAAAAGATGAACGTGTTTGCCTTGAGGAAATCATGTTCTATTACACAGAGCCCAGTTACTTTTCTACCATTGTGCTTTACAACTTGCAAGAGCTGTCCTTACAGATAATAAGATTTTCACTCTGCAGGGTCATTTAAACTACAGTGTCTTCTGTCAGTGCTGGCATTTGGGAGGTTTAGCACTGTCAAAATTGTAAAGGAGCAGCTTAAGAAGAGATAGAGAATGTTAGCCATTTCCTTGTTCAACTTTGAAAGTTATTTTTGCAATGAGAAGCCAGCTATACAATATGTCACTAAGAAACTGATTAAACAAGAGATTGGTAGGAGATTTAACAAGACAAATTCTGGTCACATTTCCACTTGATGGACAGACTGATTAGGAACACGAGAATATTCCTCTGTTTAATTACTGTAATTAACAATTTAATCAATCAATTTTTCAAGAGAAGCCAAAGAAATTCTAAAGATTTAGGACCAAAGGACCAAATCCTACTGATTTTCAGTTACTGATCTTAAAAATCTATTTTACTGCTGGAACCTCTGCATGATAATGATTAAAAATAACCTGTGTGCTTAAAAATGGAGGCATGATTCCACGGTTGGGAGTTCGGGTAGCATTCTAAACTGATTCATACAAACCTCATTGCTGGATCAGGACCTTAGAAATAACAGCATGACAATTTTGTGAGTAACAGAGTGTTTTAAAAGACATAAGGCCACAAGAGTAATAAATACTTGTATTACATTATTGTCTTGCTGTGTGTACATTTTCTGGATCTCTTTTAATGTAACATCATTTAAATGCAGGAAAAAAAAAAATGATTTGGGGAAAAAGGCAGAATATTGTGAATGCCAGAGTTGAACTGTGGAAATAAATTATAGGATTTACTCAAAAACTTGAAGGTGTAACAGGATATAAATCAAGGGGGTTTTTTTTAGGAAAAGGATTAAATTGCAGAAAAGGCAAAATAAAAAAAGGAAAAAGTGAAACAATGAAGTGGATAGAGATATGATGCCAAATCAGTACAGTCTTGAAGACTGTGCCTTTTTTTTTTTTCTTTTTCTTTTTCTTTTTTTTTTTTTTTTGTTGATGTGGGTTACTCTCCTATTTTTTTTTTTTTTTTTTTTTTTTTTTTTTTTTTTTTTTTTTGCCACTGTCATATTTTGGTCTCCCTTGTAAGAGAAGGGTTTGAGCTATCTTTCATTTAATTGAAAGAGACAGGTAAAAATGATAGACTGCTATTCCTGGAATTCTGAACAGGATGCCTTTTTGGTTTGGTTTTTTTGGGCTTCTATAGCTATGAAAATACTCAGAAACTCACCCCAGCTTTAATTTAATTTCCTCGTGCCAAAAAAATCTCTGGTGGGTCTATTTTCTGCTTTGAATGTCTTTTCAGTTCTGGTTAGCTCAAGGTTGCCCATTAAATTAAGATTGTACAACCTAAGAGAAATGGTGTTATTTCCATGTACATATTTTGGAAGATTACAAACTGTAGAATTTTATGCTCTGGAAAAGAAAAGAGTGGTATTTAACTGAGTTATTGAGTATTCTGAATATTTCTTTTTCTTCTCCAGAACAAATGAGAAAGGAGAGATAATATTTTAAGCCCCAAAGCAAGCTGTTCACTGGTAAGAAAATAGTAAAAGTCAATTGCAACTACTGTAATATGTCATATTATGTCATATCTTCCTTAACTGTACACAAATCCCTTCTTGCTGGTTTTTTTTTTTTTTTCCTTTATTGCACAAATAAAGAAATAATAAATTTAGAATAGGACATGTACTTTACAGTGCTGCTGTACTTTTGCTTCTTTTGGTACAGGCTCTGCTTGTTGTTTGACTTCAAAGCTGCAGAGTAAATCCAGGACTGTATTTGGCTATGTTTACAACAGCAAGTAAAATGTCCAACAGGTATGCAAGGTACGCATGTGCAGCTGGAAAGAGGAGGTGCTCAGGACGCCCACAATAAGTGCATTTTGGAAGAGGTTACTTTGGACCAGCTCTAGTTTGCCCAGTTTCCAATGCAGTCTCTGCTCTTAAAGATGCAGGATGCATTACCAGAATACAGACAAGAGATCAGGTTTTTGTTCACCCCTACCCCCTTCCCAATACAGCAAAAGGTAGAGATCACTTTTTAAAATGATCCACTGCCCTACAAGTCTCAAAGGACTTGTATCACAAAGAATACACAGGTAGAGAAACAGATGACACATCACAAAGCTATGTGCTGAATGGAAATGTGTTTAAGAGGAGTTTATAATATAAGTAAATACAGCACTGTTGGTTGTACTACGTGTGCGTCAGAAACCTACAATATACAGAAGAGCCTGAGAGATATTAGTTACTCCATGACAAAGCTTTGATGCCTAAAGGAAGATTAAAATACTTCCTGCCTAGTAATTCAAAAACTTGTCAACCACTTAAGGGTTTCCTAATCTCTGCTGATGACAGTATTCTCCTAAAATAAGTAGTTCCTCAGTCATTATGTGATGACACCAGAAACAATCCTGGAAATTACAAGTGTGCAAGAGGGGATTTTAAAAAGGTGTGGTACTCAAGTAAAGCCTCATAATAATTGTACAGACATTTAGAATTTTTTAGACCAGAAATGTAAATAAGTAAATATTTTACAGTAAATAAGTGATCTCAATTTTTTTCTTTTTTTTTCTTTCTGTACCTAATAATAAAAATATATGTGAATCATACATTCTTACAGCAACTTCATATTTGTTAAATTATTTTTATGACACTGACAAGAATTTTCCTTATTATATTATTGTAATGAAGTCTGCTTTACTGTTATCATTAATAGACTTCTATGTATATTTTGAAGTGTAGCTAAAAAAATTTTAAAAAATGTTTTAAAACTCTCAAAAATTTTGTGTGATTGTCCCAATGGTCAGACAAAGTATGCACTTTAACTGTCCATGAACTCTTCTGTGAGATCCTAAATTACACACACTCATTAGTGATAGTCCTGCCTTCAGAACTAAATACCAGTGATCTGATTGTAATTTCCTCAATGAAGTCGCCTGAAATACCTCTTAAAAGAGCATCAAACATTGAATCATGTGGTATCTAAAAGGTGATAGTGTGAGTTCAGTGAAGACCCTTAAAAAACTGAAGTGTTGTGTTAGTGATTTTGAAACAGCATGAGTTTTTGCAAACAGGATAAGCTTCAAAGAAATAAAAGATGAGTGAAAATAGAACAAAAGAACTGAGGAATTTTGACAAGGTGGAAAAACACATAGCTCAAGAGTACACATCTTTAGCAGATGAAGTTAGAACAGATTACTTAGAACAGTTGTAGGGAGAAACAATGAAGCAAATGAAACAATAAAACCAATAGCTTGAACCAGTTAAGTCCCAGGTAGTCAGACCAAGCGAGTGTATGCTTGTACTCCAATACAGAATGGGGAACTGGGATGAATTACAACTGACTAAGAAACATCATCTTAGAAGGCAGAAGTGGTTATTATTATTCTTTTTATATAGGGAAAAAGTGACAAAAACTGTGAAGAACTGAATCTGTAGGAAAAGCATAGTCAGGGAAAAGGCAATGCAATGTTTAAAGGAAAGTTGTGTCTGTGAACATGAAGTCTGTCTCTGTAGTAATCCCAACTGACACTGGTGTAAATCAGAGGATCACTACTTCTGTTCACTTTTAGGAGTCTCCAGCAACTTCTAGCTCCATCTAGAAGTTGGGGTATCTTTCATTAGGTCCAAATGCTAGCTAAAACACTAATCAGAGATGAAATCCATTATGTTCACATGAAGTTCTGTCAATTTTAGAGATATAACCCTACTCTTTACATTACATAAATAACAATTGTCCCAGTGCAATTACTTTAACTAAAACCCCAAATGTATAGTCTATAATCAACCAAATAGTCTATAATAACTAAATTCTGACAGTAGTCACTTCACATGATCTCGTTCACTTTTGTATCTACATAAAAGTCAGAATGCCAATAGGCTTTCTGCTTCAGTAGCTTAGGCTTCCACACTGTGTTCTAAATACTTAGTAATTATTGCCACACTGTCTACATGTCTCTAATACTTTGAAAGTTATTTTAAATTCTGGCTTTTATTATGTTGCATTCACTATATTGCCTCGCTTTGGCATGTTGAAAAAAAACCAAACCCAAACACATTTATTAAAAGTGGCAAATTTTCATATTGAGTAAGTAACGGGTCTATTTTGATATAATTAGCTAAGCACAAGAACTAAGATTCAAGTTTTAAAGAGATGTCTAAATAACTTTATTAATGTTAATATGTCTGAAATTGTGTTGAGATTACATAAATAATATACAATTCCACCCTTGAAGACCTATGCTAATAGGGATATTGAGTGAGATATACTTTCACTGTAAGGCACTGTGCAATGAGTTCTGTGTAAAAAATACACCGAGTAATTACATTTTTGTCATTCTAAATTCCCCCTGTAGGTTCAGTGGATTGTAGGAATCTGCCAGCTGTTGAGCAGCTCCAGTGTTTTTCCTCAAGTAGCAGCTTTTCAGCAATGCAATAGGCAAAATAATTCCTCTAAATCCGTGAAATTTCACAATACCATCAAATGGACCAATATATCTAACTCATCACCTGCATAATTGAACAATTAATGAAACCTCGTGGTTGCTGCCTCCAGTAATGCATTATGCAGCACCAACTCACAACTGCCATCCTTTGAGGCAGGTAACACCGTGAGTTTTCTGGGGGTTTTTTAGTAAGCAGTGAATGCACAATATGGCATAGCATTTTGAGTAATCAAGACAAGACTACTGATGGAAGTAGGATACAATTATGAGTGGAGCAATAATTAGATCTGGCAAAGAAACATTCTAGCAAAAATGATTCAGTTTATTTAGGGACTTTTGACTTCTTTGCAGAGTCAAGAGAGCCAGTCACCGATTGCCTTCAAAGGTGTATGTCAAAAGGTTGGACACTGCTTTTATGTCTCCTGAGGACAGCACAGTGCTGCAAAGACTACACCTGCTGAGCTCTGAAAAACTATCCACGGAAATGCAGTCTCTTCCCGAGAAACTTGAAAGTCTCTCTTGTGAGAGTTTATCCTTCCAGGTGCAGTGCTGTGCTCATATTGCTTCTGGTTTCAGTGTTTGAACAGATTATTGAAGCTGTGTGCTACATCCTCATTAGTGCTGCTGTGGATACATGAAATGGGGAGTGGGTGGGGGAAGGCACAAAAGCAATGTGAGCTAGCTGAAAGAGAGACTGCACTGATGCTACTTTCTGCTGACTCTTGTTCCTGTCCTGAGTCAGCAATCACAAGTTTAACTGGCTCAGGGAACTCACCTGACTAAGAAAAACTCACTATGTACAAATAATCTTATTTTTCGAAGTTGTACCCCTTGAGAGATCACAGTTAGCAACATGAGAATCACCACTGCATGAAAATGTGTTCCATCTAAACAAAATGGATTAAGCAAGATGCCACAGATATTGCTGTTAAGTCATAAAATGTTGGCCATGGTTATTTCCACAGAGAGGGTGGTAACAGCAATGAAGATGGTGACTTCAAAGATGCTTAGTTTGTTTAAGTTTGTTACAGTGGTAAAAAAAACCTAGAAAAGGGCTTCAAATGTCTGTTTAATAGCACAGGTGTAAAACAGAAAGGTGAAATGAATAGCTTTTGCTAAGCTTCAGTTCTGTCAAGAAGGTCCTCTTCAGGAGATTACCCCAGAGTGTCTTGAATCAATAATAAACCCACATTCTGAAGCTGGCAGTGATTTCTTAGATGTTTGGTTCCCTGACTGCAAAGCTTTCATCCATGCTGCCCAGGTAGAAAAAGGTATGGACTAAGTACAGTGACTGTCTCCTGCTACTATGCTGTATGGGGACAGGGAAAGTTTTGGATCCATTGCACTGGATCTACATTCTGAGAAGTTCTAAAGGCTCTCCAAAAAGATCACAATATGCAGGAATCACAGAATCAAAAAATGGAAAATAGTTAACTCCGAAGAGAGTTAATTTGTATCAGAGGTACAGTCTGAATGCTACAGTGGAAAGCTTTGGGAAATGACATGGAACTGAGGGTACAATGGAGAAAAACTTAAGAGTTCCTTACAAAAATGTAGATGTTTCTGGAAAAGAGGCTCTAAGAAGAACGTTAGGTTGTCAGAGTGGGGAGTTTTTTGCTGTTTTATTCAGGGTAGGATTTTTTATTTGTTTGTTTGTTTGTTTTTTCCTTTTATCCCCAGTTGAAAGCAAAGGGAATTTTATTGCTGGATTTTAATGGAGAATACGGTTTGGCCTGAAGTATTTGAAAGCTACAGAGACTACCATCAAGTCTGCAGTCATGAAGCCACAAGTAAAAAAAGTAAAAGAGATGGTTCCAAACAAAAAATGTTCCCGTCCATGCTCTAAGCATAGATAGACAGACAAGAAGTAGACAGCCTGCCCACTCCTAAGAGCTGAGACAGGTGGACAAGAGCAATACCGTTAGTTAGTGTTCATTTGAAAAAAAAACAAACAACCAATGAGGTAACTAACATCCAAAAGCCATAAATCAACCATCCAGCATAGATGATGGAAACAGTATTTAGCATGAGCTAGCTAGGAAATAGGACAAGCCAGCCACCATTTACTAGGACGGACAGAACTGAGCATGAGACCAGCTCACTGCAGTACATTTTAACAGGACCTAATCACTGCAGAGATCACACAAAGAGTTAAGAAGTGAAACAGTCAAACCCACAGTTCCCAGATGGAGTAATTCTTCTCAAAAGATCAAAGCTCAAAATTAATGTTTTTAGAAGTTGCTGAAGGTTATGAGTATCATGCAGTATTTTGATGACATTTTTCTATTTAAATAAGCACCCCAGGAGAAGAGTACAAAAATCAAATGTCTCTTGCAAAGATATGTCACACAGTTCCAATTCAGCAATATTTAATTCAACTCCTGCAAAACTTTTACCAAAAAAACCCCCTTATCTCAACTTTTTTCCCACATCTCCAGCTTTCTTCATCAAACAGCAGTTTGCTCTGAAAATTTTTACCATGCAGTGGCACTCTGTCAAGCCCAGTGAGGAATTTGGATGTGTTGTGAAACAGAGCATGGCTTGGAAACATTAAGAATGCTAATGTCAGGTCCATCAGCTGTGGCAATAAAGCCACTGCACAGGCTGTTGGCTGAGCTGGTGATGCAAGAAGTGGCTGATGCACACTGGTAGCTGAACACATCTGGCCTGTTTGTCACTGCACAGAGAGCTGAGGGGCACTACCTCTGAAAAAGCAAGTGTTATTTCACAGTGCTTGGTACAGCCAACCTGATGTTTTCATGTTTATAAATAAATGATAGAATCCTAAAATGGCACAGTGAGACACTACATGGGAAAGGACCAAGACCAACACCAAAAAGAGATCAGGGTGAAAGAAATTAGGCCAGCCCTGTAACCCTGTCAAGAGATTTGAAATAGCACAGTAGGAAATCCATAGGAGAGCAAATCCCTTTCATCCTGTACAGTTATCCCTTGTTACATAGTTGGGTTTTGGCTATTGCCTTTCAAGCTGTGAAGGCCTAGACATTTCTCTGCAGAAATTAGAAATTTGCCTGGGTATAATATGTTAATTAATAATTCTGAGTTATCTAAAATGGAAATTAGACTGCCAGATATGCTCCACTAATGATCCTTTTAAAGTCAGAACAGCATTTTCAGAAAAATTATTTCCTCAGAAATGTAGGTCAGTCACTGTATTTTACTGATCAGATAACTGAAATATCTTAACCTACTTAAAGGAGTTAAATTTAAGCTTACTTCCAAAGTCATCCATTGCAAAGTGGTATGTCTCTGTGTGACTCTGTGTTCCATTATATATACATGGATGTGTTATATATGTATGTATATACCTATGTGCTCCAAACTCCAACTTAGAATGACATTCCAAATATTATCATAAAATCAAAACATATAGAATATAAACCATCCGTGCAATAGCCCTTGATTACTTCTAACTACTCTTGGTTACAATTCAACCCAAATTTTCATGCTTCTCTGCCTATTTCCCAATGTTTTACAGATTTGCAAGTGAGCGAGAGATGCTACTGCATTCATACACAATACACCTTGACATACTTTATCTGGTTTTCTATTTCTGTTTCTATTTCTCAGCCAATCCATGCAGCAATAGGAACACATGCAATATGCTAATGTGAGTGTACATCTTGATTTTCTACTCCTGCAAATGATTCTCACCTTCCTAGAAATACACATGCTATGCTCCTAAATGCAGATGGTATTAATCAGAAAGGATTGAAATGTTTACAACAGGGATTTAAGATTTTTGTCAACATGCTTCTTGTTTAGTATTAATTAAAAAATAGGCAAAATAAGGGCAGTGTTTGCCTAATTAGAAATTGAAGAAATATAAATCTACGATTTTTACACAATTTTGCTTTAAACACTCAAAAATATACCAATTGCCAAGGGATTTAGGATGCACTCACCATTAAACAAAGTGCAATTTTTATACAGCAACCATCCGCTCACTCTAATGAACCATGACTTTTAATTTCCACCCTTGTTTTTAACATAAGAAACCAGAGGATGTCTAGTCAGGATGAAGAGATTAGCATTGCAGAATTGTCTACAGTGTGCTATCCAGTTTGAGGTTGTTCATGCGGTGTTAGTCCTTCTAGGAACTTCTGAATTAGAACAGAATACAAATCATAGTGCAAAACCCTAAGTTTGCAGAATGTTGTAAATATGAGCTAGTTTGGTAGTGCTTGAAGTTGAATCACTAGAGAGCACAGACAGCATATACCCCACCCCTGACCTCCCATCTAGGGCAGTAATGACTGCGGTGAGCAATGTGGCAGCACGGATCTGATCACAGAGCCATGAAATCACAGAATGGCTTGGGCTGGAAGGGATGCTAAACATCTACTTCCAACCCCTGCAGCGTGTAGGGAGACCTTTCACTAGGCCAGGTTGCTCAGAGCCCAATCAAAACTGGCTTTGAACACTTCTGACAATTGTCCTAGTTTTGTTCAGGGCAGGGTCAATTTTTTGCAGTAACTGGGAGTGGGGCAAGCTGAGGGGGCATGGCCAGGACCCAGATGTTATTTGGTACCACCTGATGTCATTCTAGGGGCAGGGGAAAGGGACTCTGACTTCTGAGGAAAAAGACATTCCTTCTGGTGGGAGAAAACATGGTGGGTGGAACAGCCCAGTAATGTTTTTTTTTTTATTAAGTAATTTGTCTTGTGTATTTTGTTATTTGTACTGTTGCTGTTCATTTTCTTACCTCACTTCTGATCTTGTAAGTTGTTCTTATCTCAACTTGTGATCCTTGTTTTGTGTGCCTCATATTGGAGGGAGGGAAAGGGGAGCAGCTTGCGATCTTTTTAATGGGAGTACTAAACTGGAGACCATCATTCCTAAACCATGATAGGCATCTACAGCTTCTCTAGCAATCTTTTTCCAGTCATACCAGCCTCATAGTAAAGAATTTCTTCCTAACATCTAATCTAAACCTTTCTTCAGTTTAAAGCTATTGCCCCTTGTCCTACCACTAAATGCCCTAAAAAAAGTTTCAGTCTTTCTTGTAGGCTCTGTTCAGGAAATGGAAGGCTGAAATTAGTTTACCCAGAAGCCAGCCTTCTCTTCTCCAATCCCAACTTTCTCAGCCTTTGCACATAGGAGACATGTTCTATCCCTCTAATTGTGTTGGTGGCCTCCTCTGGACTCCCTCAGAAGTCCATGTCCTTCCTGTGCTGGGGACTCCAGAGCTGAATGCTCTGGGGTTCACTGTAGATGAAGTTACACCACAGCACATCAGAGAGGCAGAATCACCTCCCCACACTGATTTGATGCAACTCAGGTTGATCATGCTCTGCCCTGCTCACCCTGACCCTACCAGCACCAGTGTGGCCAGTGTGCAATGGGAGTGACAGTACGTTTTAATTACTGAACTGCATGGCCAGCACACAAAGTCATATATACATGCACAGCACATAGTCTCTTGGTGATGATTGAAGGCATGATTATCACTAAACCTATAATTTCTTGATATTAAATACGTAGAACCATAACTGCATCTAATTTTTGCTGCTGTGGTAAAGCAAAGTGCAAGATTTGCCACATTCTGACATAATTCGAAGGACCTGAATGAATTTCACAGATAGATCACCCCACTATGATGTAGAGTGATGAGAAAAAGAGAAAAAAAAAAGAAAGGGAGTGGGAAGCAATTTCCAAAACCTGCTACCAATAGTATGGATATCAGTAAAATATCTAGGAAAAAGTGCTATCAAAAACAACACTGAACATTGCATTTTAAAACAAGTTTAAAGAAAGACTGTATATGGCACTTGGTGCCATGGTTTAGTTGAGGTGTTAAGGCATGGGTTGGACTTGATGCCCTTAAAGTTCTCTTCCAACTTCCCAGTGGTTCTGTGATTCTGTGATTCACCCAATGGTGAAGCAAGCACAAAATTGTGACTGGGTAATAGGCCATAAAATAAGAGTTTCTTTGATAGCTAAATGTGCCATATTCTTGACCATAATCTCGATGAAGGTAACTGTGATATAAAATTCTAGATATGCAAACACGTATTGAAAGAATACTGACATACAGAGAAAGTAGAGCTTCCTGTTCTCTAAGACATGAGTAAAGATCTCCCTCATCTGTTGCATACAGTTTAAATACCTGAGGTGAGGTTTACTTCAGTCCAAACAGCAAAATAGCAGAGCACTGCAGTCGTCCTCTAAATCAGCTGGTTTATTGGATGCTTCCCTTACACCACTCACTTTGAGATCAGCCTTCCTCCTTTCTGCTATAGTCCTTCTACGCTCTATTTGGCCTCACTTTCTGCTGTAAAAATCTTTGTACTTAGCCAACTGTAACCATTCTTTGAACTGCAAAGAGAGAGAATTTCTCTTCCTGGAACAGATCAGTGCCAGAGAGATACACATGCAGCAAACCCTTGAGCAGAACTAGGAGTGCTCTGCTATAGTTCTCACTACTGAAAGCATACCTTCAGGGACATAGTGTCACAGTGCTTGATAATAAAACTAACCAAGAATTATTTCCAAAAGGCACAGGAAGCTTTTAAACAGACAGAACAGCCCCTTACTTCTGTGAAATCAGTTCCATTCTACATGTATGTACATGTGCTGTAAGGAAACATGGATGCAGTAATGATTCAAATACTATGATAATTTGTTATCCTACTTCAGTGCCTTAATAATTACTGTTTACCGCCAAGCATGAGATATTTATTGTGCGGAGGCCAAGATATCTAGGAAGAGTCAAGGCCCGCCTTTCTGGTTTTCACCAAAATACCACGCAGTTCAACAAAATTCTGATGCACATCTTTGCTGAGGTATTTTTAAAATTTCTTGTACTAAATTTTCTGGGCAACAGTGCTGAAGAGGTAATGAAAAAAGGAGAGTAGAAGGTTTTTGTGGGGGTTGCTTTTTCTGATTAAGGTCTGTCTGACATTCTCTTCCTCTTTTATTTGTCTTCCTGGCATTTATTTGCATAGAGGTTACTAAATGAGGGGTGGTGCTATTTTCAGTTGAGTGGGACACAACTAAGGAACAGCCTCTATTTATTTTAAAATAATCTATGGTCCATGTTGTCTTTCCTCAATTATAATTTGAGAAACCTTCTCCTTTCAGGAGTACACAGGCTCTAACACTGCTTCCAAGTGGAGCCAAATAAAATTTTAGAATACTTTTTTCTCTTTTTCTAAAGGGAAAACATCATACCAGTTTAACTAATCCAGGCCTTCAGTTCCCACTGTAGTGTCTGACATTTTGGCACAAAAACTTAACATGTACTTCTCATAAGCTCTGTCTTCAGCCCTTTGCTAATGCTCTGGAAATCCCTGGCCCTGATGCTGTATTGCTTGTGCTCATCAGTGTGATTAGGAGCAAAAGCATAAGCTGTGCAGTTGCAATCACATGATAGCCCAGTCACAACCCCTCCCAGCAGCAAAGATAGTACTCATCTGTGTGGTTCTGTTTGATAAAATCTTTCCTCTCTGTATGACCACTCATAGAAAAATATATTATTCTTGCTGCTTAGCATATATCCAGGAAAAAAAAAAGTATTTTAAAATATTTTCAGAGTAATAATTCAATGTATTCTGGGGATATTTGATAAATAGTTATAATCAAACATGGAACTAAAGTCGCTGGAACTCTGGATCAGGGAATAAAGGTAAATGCTTCACTATGGAATGCATAAATATACCTTTCTCTCCTGTTTCTATAGGGTCTCATAAGTAATGAAACACCTATCACTATATTTTTACCACTACATCCTGAGCAAACAGCTGCACAATTATGCTGGTACCATTTTAGTATACGTCTGATTGTTTGGAACCAGTGTTTCCTGTCTTGACCTTTGAAACACAACATCTTACTATAGTCTAATAATTAACAAAGGCCAATCACAGACTCAGTAGTTCCACAGTGCACAGCCGGTGTTCATGTTCACATTAAGGAAATCATCAGCCTGTGGTGCTCATGGAGACACCTGTGGGGACTCCAGTGTGGTCCAAATGGCAATGCAGCAAGAACGCAGTCCCATGAAGCTGCCACAAACCTCTTGCACAAAACAGACCTCAGGCTCATAAAGCTCTCTCTGAACCTTTCTATCCAATTTCAAGAATTGATGCCTAAAGTTAAAGGGTTGATTCTACCAAGGTGATAGGGAGTTGCATAATGAGGCATCTTTTGGACTCCTGGCACAGCTGGAGCATTATTGTAACACAGCTTCTGCAGCACAAGTGATCCAAGGGTATCCACCTCAGGTGCAAGTATGAAACCCAGAGGTTTTTTTGGCATGGAACAGGGAAGGTAGGATCTCTTTCTGCAGTGGCAAGGCAATCAAATGCATTTGTCAGAGTTTAACCACCTGTGCTTTGCTGTGCCCATTATATGCCCTCTGTAACAGGGCACTGGACAGTTTATATCTTCATCCATTTGTACTTCACAGCTTTATGTGTCCTTCCTGATGTGGGGGCTGAGAAACAGCAAACGATTACTGAGTTATCATTCATCAAATGAAGCTTTTCGGATAAAAAAGAAATGTCCTGCCTATTCTTGCCATTTGCTTCCATGTGAACCAGTTTACATCATTATCCAAGGTTTTCTAATTTTCTGCTAGTAAAGACTTGAATATGGAAAAGTTGTATGAACCAGGAGAAGTTGTATGAACCAGCTGAAAGCAGTCAGCCATGTTCTGACTTGAGTGCAAAACCACACATGCTGTTGGGTGACTAATTGTCTCAAGATTATGTAGGGGCCTTAACCTGTGCCTTGGAATCTAAGTCTCATTGAATATATGGATAATGCAGTATTAAATATATGATGTAGTCACTGTCATCTCTTAATTTCTACAGCGATATTTAACCTTCATAGGAGTGAGTGGAAGATACTTTTACAAAAATGTATGCTTAAATGATTTTACATTTACTGACTAGTTTGGTGATAAAACTCAAGCAGAGGTCTGCCTCTCTGTGAGAAAAGAACCAAAGAATTTGTTTCAAGCCTCAGAAATTAAAATGCTTTAATCCAGTGAAACGCTGTAAGCAGCCAGAAGAGCAGTTATTGAAATCTGTGCTTTACTTTTCCTTAGGCTTTTCTAGTCAAAATCCATGACACAAAAAACATTCCTACAGAAGGTCACAGAGTCTAGCCCTGCACAATTTTCTACAGATTTTCCAATGTGCTAGTCTTTTGTTAATCATCATCTGAGCAGTATGCATGAATACAGTGAAATCAACATTTGTACTGAGGGAAGAAAATAAACGAAGACAATAGCTACCAGGGTTTTTTCTTTCTCCTATCACCTATCAGGGGGGCTAAGGAGGAGAGGAGATAAATATGGAAAGGGGGAATCAAAGTAAGAAAAAAGTGAGGAGGAAGAAATATTTTTTAAAAAACAAACACAAGCAAACAAACAAAACCTAAAGAAAGCAAAACATTGATGGACAGATAGAAAATAATGAAAAAATAATGGAATCTCTAAACCCGTGTGAATGAACTTCATGTGAGGCGGCCATCTTAACAAATAAGCAGAAGTTCTCATTTCACTTAGAAAAAAAGATGAAGTAACTCTTCAAAATGTACTAATGAGTATACATGATTAAAACAACCTTCTAATCTAGGTCATTGTTCTGTATAGTACTTGGATATGCATGAATGCATTTGGTGCAAAAATCAGGGAGAGTAATGCAAATATAGATGAGGACAAGATCTGCTTCATTTCCAAAAATTACTGTGCCTAAAAATTGCACAGGAAAAATAATAATAAAGTTACCAGTTTTCAGCATGTTCTGTAAATCTTACCAAGTCTAATCACACATCACGTACTTGAAATACATTACTCAAAGCACAATTAGAAAGTCACTCAAATAGTGTCTTTTATCTCTTTTTTCATCGACTTTTAATCTATCATATTTTAGTCTATCATTACAGAGCAGTTGATTCAATTAATACACTGCTCATATGCTACATTGATTGCACCATATAAGAAGGGTAGAATTTACACACTGTCTGTTGGTACTGTATTAATATTTAATTATGCCATGAAAAAGCCAAGCTTGTAATGCTGTTATCACATGGGGCAGTATGTCACAAAAATGCAGAACAACAACAAAGAATTCAGAGCCCAAAGGCTGAAAATGCTGCTGGTTATTACATACAATTAAATTGTTCAAAGAGGATGTTAGTCAAGTGGCGTATGAGTGTAAATTGAGATTCTGAAAAAAGGTCATTTACACAATCACCTTTTCCACACGGAAAGTATACTTGTTGAATTCAATAGCAAAGAATACACTTTTTCATAGCCAAAGCCCAAATGCACTCTGTTAGCCAAAGAAATCCCCCTTTCCACAAGTGAATGGCAATAAAAGCCTGATGTGATGTTCACCAGTGATCTCCCAACATTGCGCTGCGAAGGAGCTGTGTGTCCATCCCTGGCTGGGTGATAAAGGATACTGCTGCAGCACACTAGGAACTCTGCCAGGTCTCTTGTATCACCAGTCGTATTTACAGCCTTAACCTCACTTACAAGTGCAGTTGTACGATCTATTTCCATGTCTTACCTTCAAATAGTCCAGATCTGAATAAAGATGATAGTGGTATGTTTTCACAGGGGGAATATTAACATGCTTAAGTGTAAAATAATCTTTCAGCAGACAGACAAATGCTTCTGCTTGAGAGAACAGCGCTTATGAAACAGCAAGCCCTTTAGTTGCCCTGGAAACTATATTTGTAAAGGGCTGTAACTTATATTGTCCTGGAGGCTTTTAACATTTGCATTAAAGCTTCAGAGGACAGCAACTGTCTAAGAGTATTTATTCACAAAAAACCCAAACTTCACTTTAAGAATGTTTAGTGGTGTATTTTTTTTTTCCCGGGAAATGATAAATGATCTTTCAAGAAGCAAACCAAACAAACTCAAGCAATTTGATATGTTTGCAAAAAGTCACAGACAACACATTTAGGATATTGCACTTGCTGGTCAGGGTTACACAGAGAACTTAAAACAAAATAGAAGGCAAAAAGAATTGATAAAAAGAGTAACAACAGCATTTTCTGTTTGCTGCTGTTCAGCAATGACCCTCAAGTTGGCATCCAGAAACTTCTACACTCTGTAACTAGCCATACTCTGTAATCATAGATTTAAGAAGACCTTCTCAGAAAAAAATATGCAGAAAGCTAAAATTAAATATTTTATTTCAAATACTTAGTGACAAAATGGTCTTTGTTTTAGTCCCAGAAGAGCCTTTCATTTTCCAAGAACTATGAAAAAATCCAGCCTTTCAGCTATTATCAAAGCTTCACAAACATACCTTGTACAAAACACCTTTCAGAAAGTGCCAGCACATTTCCTATTGTTTTCTGGCCTCAAAAAAACACTTTATATGGAGGTCTTGATACTCATACTTAAGCAAACCCACCACTGAAATTACTGGGTGAAATACTTATTGCAGAATGAAGCAGAGCAGTCAGAGAGATACTGTTTGATTTTTCTCATTTCTGCATCAATTTCTATTCTTGAAAAGTGTAAGGAATGGAATCTGCCCCAAGATGAATCCTCTTTTGAGAGTCTTGCACAAGCAGGAGTTGACAACAAGATGCAGAAATTTATATTTATGACTTGAGTAATAAAAAATCCAAAATTAGATCAAAAAGAGAGACCTTCCCCTGGTCACAGATATGCTCAGAGATGAGTTGAGGGAAAAGTTTTATGAAGTCTATGCAAGAACACTAACAAGGAAAAGAGACAGACAGAATGAGAAATTGAGAGTCCTCTGACTCATTTCCTTTGGGAGAGAAAAACTGAATGAGGAAAGAGAGAAAATAAAAAACAGGCAGTATATTTCTTTCAATAACTTTCAGAATAAATATGCTCAGTGTAGGCGATTGCGCACTACAGCCCATTTGAAATATTCAAATGTATTATTCAAATAGCAAAAAGCAAGCACAGTGAAATCTTCACAAATGAAATCAGACAAAGAAAGATGAAAATGGTATTTTTTTCACAGTATTTTATTTAAAAAGTCACTTATATCCCTCACATCATAAACTTTTTATCTGTTATTTGATCATTTTGATTTTTGTGCTAAAGTATGCTTCAACCATGTGCTGCCAAGCATACTGACACAGTCAAAAGTCTATAATGTATGTGGCAAAGTTCTAACTCACAATGTTGTGAAGATGCTCCTGGGAATTATAACCTATTAGCAATGGGCTATCTTCTTTTTTTTTTTGACTAACCAGTGACTTCCTCAGGCTTCCCCTCAAGTACACTCATTTTATTTCTACTTTTTTCACACTGTGGAACAAAATGAAGCCCAAATCCTCTGCAGACAAACCAGTGCACTGCCTCCAAAAAGCCTACTGATAATTCTTTAGAAATGGCAAACAGAAAATAAAATAATGAGCATTTAAGAGCCATTTGAATTTTTCAGATTTTCTATTTCTTAGTGTGAGTTTCTTACCATTTTCATAATTCAGCTACAATAAACTCTGGCACAATGCCATTCATCCTTATATCTCATACAGAATTATAATAGATAGCCATTAAAATGTACAAATTATAGGTGTTTTGTCCTAAAACCAAGATGGAAATTCATTCAAAAACATATTTGTAGTTTTCAAAAGAGAAAAAAATGAAACGAAAAAAAATTGATTGTTATAGAAAATATATAGATGAATAGCTATTCTCACTTGTGTAAAATCATGCCATTGCTTTGGGTAAATAAATTCAACCTTTCGTTTACATCTTATGCACTTAATAACAAAGTCACTGAAGCAAATACGTTGGGGAAAAAAAAAAAAAAAAAGATTAAGTGGCTCATAAACATGCTCCATTTAACTGTAACATGAAACTCCTCACTCTTTTATGAACATCCTGCCCCGAGTCATGCAGACCAGAGGAAAAGCTTCATCTCAAAGTAATTGAAAAGAAAACATGACAGTATAGCTTAGCCCAGAGGAAACGGAAATATTTTAAACTATTCCTTGGGGCATTATGATGCTTAAGATGAAGTCGTTACTTATTAAATTCTTGACCCAGTCAACTGCAGCTGAAGTCAGGACACTTCCAATCTAATCTGATTGACCTCTGAATTTTGGAAAATCATCTTCTCTTCCTCCTGCTCTTTGCTATGTCTAGCAGAGCAATACGAATTGCCTGTTACTTGTGCATTTGGACAGCAAGTGCATAAACAGAGTTGACACTTGTAGACATTACCACAACATCAATTATTAAATAATAATAATATCTAATGAATTTCAGCCCAGCATTTGATATGTAAGGTTTGTAAGTAATTCCTTGGTTACTTTGTTAGCGTTTTCTCAGCTGTAATGAAAAAACAGTCACTGGGTCAGAACCACTTTAGCAAGTTTCTTTCCTGAAACACAACTGCAAATTACGAGTAGTTTCAGGATATAGTACTAGTGTATTTTATAGCACTGCATCACTAATTTTCAGCAAGCACACTTCTGTGCATTCAATGAATTTGCTGCAAGACAACTTTATCTGAATACATTCAACAATATTACTATGCAAGACCTCTTCCTGAAACACACCTCAAGACAAAGTTAAATAGATTTTAAATCTTCAGCTCCTGATCTGACTGGATGCAATAGTGCTGAAAAACATAGATTTATTACATAGATTTATCTTGCTATCAAAATTAAGGCCTTCTTTGAGGGTCTGCTTTGTAACTCAGATATTTAGATCTAAATATAGCCAAAGTAATAGTCTGAGCTAGAATCTCCCTCTTTTGTATTGGGACAAGATAGTTTCTATCCATTCTGAAAGAGACAACAGATTCACATAACATTTCCAAGCTAATATGCAAAGCCCATTGAATTCTCATATCAAAATTCCATATACTGTCTTCTGTACCCCATACCAGGCACATTACCCGCTCCAGAACCAATGCATTCAATGACTCATTCATTGAGGCAAAAATACTGGTTGTAAATTATCTACTTCTTTATGGATACATGCAATTTTTGAAATTTTGAGGCATTTCAGGATGGCACCTAGAAGGAATTCAAATTGTTTAAACCACTTTATTTACTTATAATAATTTTTAATTGCAACTTCTTTTTTTTTCAGTACAATCTAGCAAATTAGTTCCTCTATACATATGCTTTTTAGGGGGGATCCTTGAATTACTTTTCAAGTGTTTTTGATAATTAAAAAATAGGATTTTTGGTCCTTAACAGTAATTTATATTTTCAAATTGCTTAATAAGATTTGGAACCTAAGCTGAAAACTGTTCCAGGATTCATCAAAGAAATCCATTGTTTTAACACCTATACTAAATCAACCAACATTTAACTATAACACCAGTTTTAAGTATTTTACAAAAATCCAGATCAAAATTAAGGCACATATGATTAGGCGCAAAGTTAAAAGCTGGGCTGCATTTACAAAAGGTGTAATCAGGCTAACACTATACCTGTTGAAGTTCATACAGCAGTAAATACAACGTGGCTGGTGTTACATGAGGACGTAAACTGACAGAACAGTAAAAAAAACCACATTTCTGGACCTTTTTTTTCACTGATTGCTCATTCCTATTCCCAGTCTCTTCATGCCAGCACAGAAACCCATGCAGGTGTGAGAACAACTTTGGAAAGCATCCATCTGGAAGCCTATCCTAGCTGGCTGGTTCTAATTCACATTAGCAGCTTCCCACTCCACTCAGTGCAGGGATTCAACTGTTATTGCATGGTGAAAACTGGTGAATAAGGGAATGTACCCACATGCATGAGTCTACTTTTATTTTCTTGTGGTAAGGATGATTTAAAATACTGATTCAGAGTAAAATTAGTCTGCTAAAACTGGTTTCTGGAAAACCATAAAGAAACAGCTGGCCTTTTAACTATTGTTTAACCCAAATCATTCACTTATAAGACTGCCTTCCTACTGGATATCTGTTATTCCTGGAGTTTGGGCAAAGTCTAGACACTGCCTTTCAATGTTAGAGATTTCTGATTCCTGTTCAGAGGACATTACCTGAGCATCACATCATCTACTCATGGTTTCCAAGTTTACTATTCAGGACATAAACAGCAAATGTGATGACATCACCAGTTACCAACAGGCTACAAGACCTCTCCTTTTTTCTGATCAGGCGCTTTAGTGCCACTTTATGATCCACACAGAGATGAGATTCCAAGATAGAAGGCTGTGTTGACAAAATACACCTGGCTGTATTACAGAGTTTCTAAACTCACAGGTCTAAGCTTGACTGACACGTTCCCAAAAGGATGCCTTAGGTGGGACAGTACAAAGTGCTACCCACCCTTAGGAAAGGCGCAGGCACAACTGACCTAGAATGGCAGAGACTCCACAGTGCAGAAGGTGAGTGCACTGTGTCACCACGTCCCTCCTCTTCGGAATGTAGAGAATTGTGCTGCAGTTTTCTTGAGTCAGAGGTGAAAATGTATTACCTGGAGTTCCTGTTCTGTTTGCACACACTATAAAACTGGCACAGTTTGTACATGGAGCACCCAACACTGAAACAGTGTGCTTCAGATGCTGAAAGCATCAGCAACAGGCTGGTGCAAAAGGCAGTTTGTTTCTTGTCTTTGGCATTATGTTTGACCAACACTGACATCTCAATGTGTCCAAGGACTAAATTAATCCTCGAAATGGATGGTGGAACCAAGACTCCGCTGTTTACTCATTGTTAAATGGGCACCTACTAGCCACTTACATGTCAGCAATTTTGTCTTGATAAGAATTTCCTCTATTCTTTGTGTACCAGACTAGAAATCCACTCATTTATTGAGGGTAGGAGAGGCATAAGAAATGAAGCATTCTATCTGTGGGACAAAGACTGAGAAAGCTAACTAGATCCTATTTTTCCTATGGTACTCCTTTGTCACATGAAACTCCCCAAAGTTTAGCCCTGAAACTGCTCAGACTGATAATCCCAATCAGCATCTGCAGCTGTTAATATTGCAAAAACAATGTCATACAGTGATACGGTATTATGTCCAGGCCATCAGAGACCTCTGACATCTACACCAATCCTAACAATGTTTTCAACTGGAGATAGTATAATCAACTCTGAAAACAACTGAGAGATTTTCAGATGCTAGAGAAAAAAATATTTCTCTTAAGGATTAATAATTGGACCCCTTAATGGCATTCCTTTCTTCGTCTACTCCCCTACAGCCTGCTTCATGCCAGCTTTTAAACTACTATACCTGCTTGTTTACAGACAGTTTAAGCATTCCTCGAGAAAAAAAACCAAAAACACCCAAGAGATACTCTGCATTTATTGTCATGTTACACAGAATCAGCTCATACTGTATCCAGTATCTTCTTGCATGCTCTTAAATGCACTGCTGGCATTTGCTGACAAGTCAAAGCCCTTGGGTCTTCCTTGGGACTGATTTGGGGTCAATGTGTCTTTTGCTGCTTTAAGAATAATGGTATTTATCCAGCATGTTAAGTGTCAAATATGGCAGCAGACTCTGCAGTGCCTTGGAAGTAGGATTGCCTTGTTCTCTGTTGCTAATTGTAGTTGCAGAGGCCCTGTGAAATTCCATTAAAATTCCAGAATTATGTTATAAGACATATGTTGTAAGACATACAAATTACCTCATAAGCAATTTTAGCAAAATAACATTCATGTCTGCTCACAGACCAAGGAAACAACTTTAAGTTTGCCAGGCTTACTGAGTTACCAACAGTGATGGTTTATAAATAACTCAGATTCTCATATCAGAAACTGGACTAGTGGCATCAGTCTTTCTTACACATTTTGGTAGATCATCTTTTGATACTAAAGAAAGTTGAGCTTTACAAACCTAAATCTGAAATGTGGCTCTAAAGAAGTAAAAGACTTTTCCCGCCTACACCTCCACTCTTGAACCTCTTAGCTGCAATAAGGAAGAAAAAAATCTCATTTCTAAGGTTTGTACCATTGAATAGAGCCATCTCCATTTAGGATTGTGCACAGTAAGATCACTGTAACTCAGCACTGTATCAGCTTTAGAAATGTTTTTTTTTAAAATCACAACTTCAGAAAAAGGTTTTCAGCTGTACAAAGTAGCTGTAAATCTTTCATTTTTCAGTTTCTTTTCTATTTTTATAAGTGGAATGGCAGCAACTATCACACACAAGGGAAAAGGAGCTGAGATAGCTGATATATCCCTGTGAAGAGAATTTCTTTGAGAATGTTATATAGGGGTTTATTTATATGTCAAATCCTTATGTTTAAAGAGGTCCAGAAACTCTTAGCAAACTTCAAAGACATCTTCAGGGGCATGTAAGACATTCTGTAGGAAAGACAATTTCTCCTTACTTTAGGTATTACATATTCATCCCAAGAGAATGGCCATCTTTATGGTCAGTAGCTAAGCTCAGTTTTTCAGTATACAATTGTGCTGAAGAAATGGGACTTTTGCAAATGATAGCAAAGAGATTTGGAACAAACCTGCATGACTGCAGACTCACTAATGGACAAGAGAGACAAGGTCTTGAGGCTGATTATTTAGTACCCTTAAGGGAATTAGGAAAGACCATCCTCTTTTCTGCAGTAATCTATATCCCAGAAGAATGTTCTCTCTTTTGCATCTGGTTGATGCTCCATTTTGGGGGACCAGCAAAAACCTGACAAGGACTGGTTGCACAAAAGCATCAGCAAGAAAAGGGAAAAAGCAAGCAAGCAAAAAAGTATTTAAATTATTACATCCTCTGATGTAATGTTCTACCACTGCTACAAAAATGTCAGTTAAGGATAGAGAATAATTCATGGCTTTACAAGTGGACAGTGCCCATTTCAGTACCTCTGTTCATTCTAACTGTAAAATAAAAACTGTTAATTTTTAGACTATTCTTCTAAGACTCAAAAGTGAGAAAAGCGTATTTTTCATTATCAATAGGCAAGCTAAGAAAATCCAGCAAATGATGCCCACTTTTTCCTCTTAAACATCACTATCCTTTTCAGCAATGGACACTCCAGAAGCTGTTATAAGAAGAGAATTCACTCTCAGGTAGAAAATCACTTCTCTCCTACCAAAGCCATTTCAGCCATTGTGTTAACATTAATCGGTGAATTGTCAAGTGCAGCTTAGAATAGTAAACCCCTCTTAAGGCTGTGGTCTCTTCAAAGGCAAAAACCTGACTAATCTTTTTAATAGTGTGAGCAAGAAGAAATGGACTATTGATAAAGCAGTTCATTTTGATTAACAGATGAGGCAAATTAACTCAGCTGCAATCTTCTCAATCTACTGATGCCTAAAATAGAGAGAGCTGCATGGAGAAGGCCAAATAAGCTGCTGTAATCTTTCCATCTGGGGGAACTCAAGCAGCTATCACTCACCACTGTCATTTACATAAGTGGTGGAGGAAAGAGGAAACTCACATACTGAACATGGAGATAGTGCTCAGTTTGTTTCTCTGTTTTGAAAAGCATCATTATTCCTTATATTTCAAAGCATATAGGAATGACAGAGCATTCATCTTAGCTAATCCAACTATGAACTTAAAATGAGGGTTCTTCAACTCCCACAGCCTCTGCAATGACAGCTGATTTACACTAAACCAGCATGGATTGGCAGAAAGATCAGCACAACAGCTTGCAGGGTGCAGTACCAGGAATCACACAGGACATCCATGAGGGGTAATCCTTACTTTCCAGAGCATAGTACCAGAACTCTGGGATCCATAATACCAGGTGAGAGTAGCATTCAAATCTTTGACAGCATGATAGCAGTGACCAGGAGTCTGCAGAGACAACCTGCAGTGGTGGAAATTTGATCCTGGTACAGATCCTGTCTCTCGCATGCTTGTTTGGCCATAACTTTACACTGCCATTACTACTTCCATGTCATTTCACAAACAAGAAGATATTGACTTTCTATATAGTTCATATTAAATAATGTACCTGTTTAATTAAAATGTCCTGGGAAGAGATTATTACAGGCAAGAAGAATTTTTGGCACATCAGGAAATCTCCCTGAAGCCCTATGAGATGTGGAAGAAGGAAAGA
>VRYO01001463.1:95452332-95485804 GCA_009812075.1 Sialia sialis | reverse complement strand
CAAGCACAGTATTGTTTTTCAGCCTGATGATACTCAAACTAAGGACATATTTTATGTACATCTCTTTTTAAAACTGTGTTTATTAGTGTTATTTCATTTTCTAATTATGTGGGGGTGGATAATTTAATTGTTTTCATCTTCTAAGAGGTAATAATAAGCATATTTATGGCAATTGACAAAACATTTCTACATTGTAGTGTATGAATGAGTAACCTATGAAAAAACCCATAACTGCCAAGTTAAGCACTCCTTAATTTTATGTGCTAATCACTGTAAAAAGTCAATTAGGTTTACCTCTATGAAGTTGTAGAATGATGCAAAAACATTTGTTACTAAACCAAATAATTAACATCTTTCTCCAAAACAAATATCTGAAAGGTGATGTTAAAGTGAAATATTGCTCTGTAACGTTTTTTGTACTAGCTACACATTTTTTCTTTCAACACACATCTCTGGATGATAAAGAATTTCTGTAGTTCTTGAACCACAGCTAAAGAAGTAACCATCTTTCTTGTGATTTTTCTGCACTTTATTATTTGCTTTAGAGCCACACACTAGACCTACATTTCTGGGATTTTTCACTTTTCCAAATACTGATGGAGAAAACAGCTTTTCTGTATACATCAAGTGCTTGGTGATTTTATTCCAGGAATCAGCTGATGTGGTAAATTTATGCAGAATATAAACAGCTGAACAACAAAGTAGGAACTGTCTTGTTTCCTCAAATTCCTCTAAGTATGTATCTTAAAATTTGAAGCAAAGCAAATTTTTTCCATTAAAAGTTTCCCAGAGGAAGAAGATAAGAAGGACAATCACATAATTTGGAAATCTTGAAAAAAAAAATTATTACATTTTACTCATTGATAGTCCCTCATATCCATCCATCATAAGTCGGCCAAAAACAAAGCTCAGCTCCAAAACTTGAATCAGTCTCTTCTGCTTGCACTCTTTCCTCACCTTCCCTAAAGCAAGGGTCTTATAGAAGTTAATACTGCCTGAGTTCTTCCTGTGATAAACCACAAACATTTCAAGTCCTAGATGAAATTTTCTTACAATGTTATGAATTAAGCAGAACATGAAGTCTGTGCCTTTCTCACACTCCTAATAGACTTTCTAACAATTATTCCCTCTTAGCACTACCAAGAGCTTGCAAGGATCAAGAAACAATGTTTTCCTGGCTCATCTCTGGTTTTCCATATGTGCCATCTGCCTTTAGTTATGTTTGTACCACTTTATGGTACCACAGGAGATGTAAAGACAGGAGTATATGGCCTTTTGCATCTGAGAAAGTTAAAGACAATAACTAACCATGATAGACAGAGAGCATCATTTTATGATAGCTAATGTTTTGTGGAATGTCAAGAGAAGGAATGCACTGCATCTAAACTGACAGAATTAGATGCTAGAAAGAACATTTCTGTTCTAGTCAGTACGGCCCATGTACAGACAAGCACACATTCAGGGCTGTGCTTAAAGTAGATGAAAAGAAATTGAAATCTGCACTGCCTACTTGTTGTATTACACTGGTTATGTCTCTAGCAAAGCACTGCACAATTCTAATTCTAATTCTAATTCTAATTCTAATTCTGGGGAAAATACTTAGAGGCCTGAATGGCAGAACATATCAGGAGCAACTACTCCCTATAATCAACATTTTATTATAGGAGTTTAGCTCTGAATTCGTCCGAAATTACAAGTTATGAAAAAAAAAAAAACAAAAACAAAATGAAGAAAGGAATATAAACCCTTGATAATTTATTCCATAGAACCATCAAAAATCTTTAAACCCAATTTGGCATCCACTGAGCTCTGAGTTGCACAAACACATGTGAAAACTACTTTTCCATACAGAGTAAGCATGTAAATTAAATACAGTCCATAATTACTAATATTATGTGCAATTTTTTCCTATAAACTAGGGTCTAGGCAAAAACATTTTCCCATTATGGAAAGAAAACACCCTTTGGCTCACTTTAATAGCATTAAAATAAAGTAACAAGACACGTGGGGACAATCTAAACCACAAGTTTAAAAAGCAATGCAACCATATAGACCTGTAATATTGTATTGCCCTTGCTCCTACTGTACTGACAATTTTATATAAAAAACCATAAGTTATGTACTAACTTTGCAAGGCCTTCAGACTATGTCATGTCAGGCTTGTTCTGAACAAAAATTTTAGCTTCTCGGGCAAAGTATATATATTTTTTTATTATTTTTTAATTTTTTTTTTTACTTCTGCACACATTGTTTAGCTGGTTTAAACATTTGTCCCTAGTTTACCTGATCTCTCTATTTCATTTATATTACTTTTGCTTATCTTTGTATGTTAGCACAATGTAAAACATAAAATATAATGCTGTACTATGAAGAAATATAGGCCTATGGAAACACAGGAGGAGACACAGGAGGTGGTGTAGAGAACAAGCGTGGGATTACAAAAGGTGCAGACTAGACTTAGTATTGAAGATAACACCCATAGCTATATAAAAGACTCCCCAGGGATCAGTTAAAGAAATGTGAACATGAAGATGGACAGATCTGATATAAGTTGCAACAAAGAGAACAAAGAACAAGCATTGACCATACAGAAAAGAAAACTATTTTAAAAATTTAGATGAAACATGGAGCTGTAGAACAACAAAGGAAGTGAAATGCATACTATCAACATTAACATGAACATCCCCTTCCTTCCTGTAAAAGACTCCAGAAGCTGCCAATACAGACAACGCTGCCAGCAGAATGAAACCATCACTCTTAGAACTTGAAGAAGCAGGAGAGCCTAACATCAAAGAAAGTGGATAGAAACTGAATGTGTAACAGTATTAGCTTGTTCTTTTTAATACTTTTGAATATTTTTTTGAGTAGAAGACCTCTTTTTCTTCAGTAATAATGGGATCTTGCCTATTAATAACAACTAAACTTCTCAGATAAACTGTTATTGACTATGTCTCCAAGTCATATGATTCTTGACAGTTTCTCAAGGGCTTCCTGTTTCTCAACCATGCAGAACCATCAGCATGCTATTAATTTTTGGAAATCCATGAAGAGTAGCATTGTCAGCAGTCTGCAGACTCAGGAAGCCAAGAGCATACTAATCTTTGTGTGGAAAAAGGTCTTGAAGTCTACATTCCATAAAAAAATCCTACACTTCAGTCCCTACATAAAATGACTGTGGTCAAGACCTGGCAAAGCCAATTCCACAAATTAAGATACCACTTTGACTAGGAAGGAATAAAAGCCCCAAAACCTCCCACAGTTTTAACAATCTTTCAACATGTATTAAATGTGAATTGAAACTTAGAATTGCACACAGATATTGAGAAACTCTAAAAACAGCATTCCCCATCTTTGGAAAGAGAGGAAAATAGTGAATTCAAACAGATTATTAGTGGATAGATATGTCTGCAGTTCTAGAGATATTCTTGATACCAGTACTTGAAAAACATCACAAAGGATGAACTAGTACAGTCCCTCACCAGTATTTTATATACATGAAGTAGAAAACTGGAATTTTGCACTCAATAAAAATGGCAATGGAGATGAGCTGTCTTTGATTTACAAGCCCTTTTATTAGGCTCTTCTCTGTGAGGGACACAGTTCTGTCAGTGATGTGTCCATTATTTACCTTTTAAACACTAGCAGAAATAAGATTAACTTTGGCATGACAGTTCCCTGTGATAGTCTATAATACTATTACACTAACCTGCAAAATGTTATGATTATAAAATAAGTAATAAATTAATTCTTTTAAATAAACTATGCAAATTTCCTTCACATTATCCTTTACACATTCTCTCTAATCCCAACTGAAAGTTTTGGTACTTGCTGAATCAATAAAAGTGCTAGCATACAGATGAATAAATATATGCATAAAATCAGTTTTAAATGCAGGCAAAAAAATAAAACAAAACAAAACCAAAAACAATTTAAAAAAAAGAAAACCAAAAAACCCCAAGCAAACAAAAAAACCCCAAGAAAAAAAACACAAACCCAAATCAACTAACTGAAACCTGTATTTGTTTCACCACATATCTGAAAAAAAATATCCTTGCACTAGTTTATGATAGCACCATTCTTTTTTCTGCTCTTTGGCACTCATGTTGTAATTCTGTTTTTTGTGAAAAATTTGCTCTTTCATCACTTCTGTGATGTGTGAGGGTATTTTGGTGGTGTATGATTTGGTTTTTAATTTTCTAGAAATAAGCATACATTTTTTTCAAAGGGGAAAAAAATATTTAGAGGGTCAAAAAAGTTATTTAATGGTAAGACATGAAACAGTGCATATGCCAGCATTGAGTAATTTCTATGAGCAGCCTTTGTCTTCCCTACCCCATCTGGTGCTCATGTCTCTAACACCCACTCACTGCATTACAATAAATATTATATTAAGATCCTTCGGGCAGGATTGTGTATTTCTGTAAGGGCTCTGAAGCACCTAACATATATATGGAATCTGTAGAGGGAAAAATAAATAAAAGGGAAAAAAAAAAAGAGACAAGAGTCCAAGCTTTTAAAACTTCATTTGTAGGTTCAGCCATTTGTGGATACATTGTTAACTTATATGGCAGGAGCACTTTGATCCACAATTCTGAAGGAAAGAGTCCAGCTAACATGATCAATACGATATTGATTGTGTACACTATTTAGGTCCTTATCACAATGTCAGATAAGACGAGCAGTATCAGCTCTGAAGTAAGCATGTCTTTGACATGATCCTAACTGGAATCAAGGTTGCCCTCAGTTACAGTAATTACACGATTATAAGCCGCACCTTTTTCATTGAAGAATCCAGCCTACCCCAGTAGTGCAGCTTATATTCAGGTGCGGCTTATCTATGGACAAATCCCAGTGAAATGCCAGCCCGGAAGTGAGAGCTGGCCGGGGAGGCCACCTGGGGCTGCCTTTAAAGGCTTTGCTGGTCTGTGAAAACTGTTGGAATTGAGCACCTGACACCAAACCCCGCTGGTAGTGATTCTGTTACTAATTTGTTACTTTGTTACACATGGATCCTCGCTTAAAAAAAAAGGTGCGGCTTATATTCAGGTGCGGCTTATATATGGACAAATCCTGTGGTCTACCCAGCTACTGAGAGGTGTGGCTTATAATCAGGTGTGGCTTATAATTGTGGAATTACTGTACTTAGCATATTTTTTCAGATTGCATATCTATCTATCTATAATCTATTACTATGCTTTTATTTAGAAATGAGCAAAACATATTAGTAGATTTGAATCTTCAATGTGATGAACAAAGCACTTATTGAGTGGAAAGATGAAGGTTAAGTTCTATTACATTATTCCACTGACTCTCATTACCTCCCTGTACTTGCTTTCCTGCTCTCCTCTTGCCTTTATACACCTGTGTCTCACCTCTAGCATGGCATGGCATGATCTCCACAGACAATGCTGTGCTGTCAGAGAACTATCACTTGCAAATTAAATGTGGTTTACTCAATAGAAGTCATGTCAAACTTCTGCCAAAAAGAGGATTGGTTTTACTCTGTAGAGAATTTGTACATTTAAAAGAATGCAAGTCTTAAGCATGCCATGGGGCACACTCAGGTTCTGATGTGGCACTATTGAAATTAGTGAGGCTTTTGGCACTCAAAATTTGCAAATGGTAATTCCTCAGGCTTTGTGAAATAGAAGATGAGCATCTATAAGCTCACTTCAGATAAAATCCCTTAACTTAGCTATGCCTAAGCTATGTCGTTTTAATTGGTTGAACTTGAAACAACATGAACTATTTGGTCTTGTGACAAATTTGCAGTTTAACTTCAATGGAAGTTACTAGATTTGCAGTCTCTTAAAGCTCAGGCTAAACAAAAAATTGATTCCCAAGTTGGTTCCCTGCCCAAATCACAGAGTTCTTTAACAGAATACCGGTTCAGTGGTTGGTGCAGGTTCTTCTGCATTTTTGGATACTTCAGATATCTGTTTAAAAATTTAAATTCACCCACTTGCTTGGGGCTATTTAGCAAGGGATTGGGAGAGAGAACAGAGCCTTTCATGCTATTTCAGCTCTAATAGAGCAGACCTGCTTCCCTGACATGCCAATTGCATGCTGTGTCTACAAGCACAGTATATAATGTGATAATATCCAGTGTCTGGGAAGCAGATCCCAGTTGCGAGGAAAGGTCCATTCTAGCCCTTACAAAACAGGCTCAGCTAATCTCAGGCCAAGGAAATAACATTTGGTTGATGCAGCCTTTATTTACCACTAAACTACCAACCACTGCAAAGTTGTTCCTTGGAAAAGGAAAAAAAAAATACTTCTTTGTAAGGGAAAAGTCCCTTCCACACAAGGAGATGGTCTTCAAATCAGAAGCCTTATTCCTTGCCAATATGCCACAAATCAGTGTGCATTTCTGTGAGACACAAACTCACAGACCAGTTATTTTGCTTGACTCTGAGCTGGTTTCTGCTGCCTGTTATCAGCCAAGCATACTGCTTTGGGGATTGCATACAAACCACTGAAATTACTCTGGTAGGGGAGATGGTGAAGAAGAAACCTAGATATGTTACATCAGATGTTAGTCAACTATTTCTACGCATTTTCAAGCCAGTTTCTTGCCTGTTGACTAACTGAGTTAAACTAGCATGGAGGGAGAGAGCCAGCATATTTCTTCTCTTCAAAATGTTTCACATTCACAACCTTGGTTAGATAATTTAGCGAGCAGACATTATTGTCAGCTTCTTCATGTTACTCATCTAGAAGAGCAGATGCCACACTGAGCTGCAGCTTGGCATCAAGGAAAGTCTGCCTGTGTATCAGGATCGCCAGGATAGCCTGGACTCCCATAAGGGCTAATTGGCACTCTGATGAAGGAGCTATCTTCAGCCCTATTAAAAAAGAATATTCTAGTGTTTTAGCATCCTTACAGGTGCTTTTTAGGAAGGCTCTTCTCCATGCTCCTACATTTCATCAGCTCTCCCCCCTAAATCACATATTTAAAAATAGACCATCAGATTATCTGGGTAAATCATAAATCTCAGCTTATCTCTCTCTCCCCCTTCAAAATATACAATTTATTTTGTCCACCAGCTCAGCAGCATGAGGCCATCAATAATCCTGTTTGTCTCAGTAACCCCACTCAGTGATTGTCCTGCACCATCTCTATTCTGTGCGTGTATGTCAAGCTGGGGCGTGTGTGTCTGTGTGAGCATGGAAGAAGGATCTAGGAATTCACAGTTCTGGGCACAAAGGTGCACAGTCCTGCCGTGTTTATGCCCATGTCAACTGTGTACGTCCTAGCATCACAACACAGCCTTACACAGTCATGAAGAATAATACCAGCATTTTGCAGAAGTAATGTACTAAGTACTTCAATAATGCGTTAAATTGTTGTTTAACACCATTCTGGATGACAGGAGCCGTGTGCTTCTCCTGAGGGCAGGCATAATCAATGCATGCGAGGAAGGACACGATAATTTTTCAATTCCTCTTTCCCAGTGGTTCAGACGCACCACATAACAGAGCCTTCAGTGGCACACCCCGAGTGCCAGCCCACACATTTCCTATACGCCTATCTCCTCATCCTCCTCCCCCTGCCAGTGCGGCCCATCAGGCCACGAGAGCCGGAGAAAGCCCTGCAGGGATATAAATAGCTCCTCGGGGAGGAGGGGAGAGTGCAGCAGCACGTTTCTAAAGATGCTAGCTGCAGAGGGAGGCTTTGCTGGATTAATCCAGAGGCGAAAGGGAATCGCTAGGAAGTTCACTTCCATAGTAAGCAATGTCTGTGCAGAAGGGGCAACGGCTGCCATGGGGAAGCTGAAGGGGGAATGCCCCGCTTGCTGGGAGAGCAGCGAGGTGGGGTTCCCTCTTCGAGTGTCCCACCTATTTCAAATCGTTTCCTCAGAGCGCCCCCCCAGCAGATGGGCTGTGTACACGCACGAAGGGCCCTCGACTGAGACAGACAGCGAGGGTACGAACCAACTCGGTGGAGGTGCTATTACCTCACGCAGCTCATTGTGTGTGCCAAGTTTGTGCAGAGCCAGGTGCTGTTACTGATGCGCGCTGCACTGCTCTGACTGTGCCTGCGTGCTCTGAACTTGCCCCACGAGTGGGGCACGGTATCGCTGGCTTCCCTGCCCTGTCCCCGGTTTTTCTTGGAGAGACAAAGCCGAGCGGTTCCATCTCCCCAGAGCCGCCCTATCCCCCCGTGTTTCCCGGAAACTTTGGGGAACTACAGGCACAGAGCCTGCGGCACAGGTGCGCGCTCGCCCCTTCCCCGCCCGAGGCAGTCTGGGCACTCCCGCCGCTCCCTCCCCCCGGCGGGCCGGCACCGGCACTCTGCGGTGCTGCAGTGCCCGGCCCGGCCCGGCCCGGCCTCTCACCGTCCTCCAGAGCCGCTGCCGCTTGGCACTGACGGAGGTGGCGGTGACGATGAGGTGGGACACGGACACCACCAGCCCGAAGACGATGGCCAGCAGCGTCCGGACGGGAAGCAGCGAGTAGGAGACGAAGGTGACCAGCATGAGCTGCCACATGCCCTGCTCGGGGGCGCTGGGCGGCTCCATGCCGTAGGCGCCGAGAGAGAAGGGGCAGCAGAGGAAGGAGAAGGTGAAGCTGAAGAGCAAGGTGAGCTTGACGATCTGCTGCAGCTGGGTGACCTGCAGATACTTGACATTGGTGACGATGAAAAGGGAGAGGAAGATGATGCAGTGCACCGGGTGCGAACCTTTGGAGATGGTCAGGCTGGGGCCGGAGAGCAGCTCCACCAGGGCTAGGCTGGCAGTGAGCACGATGAGGACGGCCAGCGCCTTGAGGGTGGACGTCTGCTCCAGCTTCAGGTTGTAGCTCTGGAAGAGAGCCTCCAGCTCCTTGCAGTCAAACTCGTCCTCGCAGGCGATGGCATCCAGCAGCAGCAAGGGAGGGGGGTCCCCCAACACGGCTCCCGCTCCCGACGCCGCGGCAGCCGGCGGGGAGCAGCAGCAGTGGCAGCATTTCTTCCTCTTGGTCTTGACTTTCTGAAACGGTATTTCCTCCATGTCAGTGCCATTCATAAACCCGGGGAAGAAATGCTCCTCCAGGTGTCCCTCGCTGCCGCTTTGCCGCTTCGCTGCTCATACAAGAGTGGGGTCTGCGCGCAGGAGCCGCGGCCGCTCGCCCGCCGGCAGCCCCGGCTCTGCGCGGGTCCCGGGCGCGCCCGCCAGCCGCACACGGCCCCTCCGCTGCCACCCGGGAGCCGCGGGTGGCTGGGACGGCGGCAGGAGAGTCTCACTCGTGTTAATGTGCCAACCTTCCTGCCTGCAGTCTCGCTTTCCCCTCCACCCTCCTCCTCCTCCTCCTACTCCTCCTCCCCTGGTGCTCCAGGGATGTTAATCTCCTAATGACACCAAAACACCATCCAAAGGTTTGGAATCAAACAGAGGGAGGGGTGGGGGCAAGGGGTGGGTGGAAGCTCAGAAAAGGGGACACGGGGATAATCAACAGGCGGCTTTCCCTTCAGATAACGCTATTTGGAGGAGCGGGAGCTACAGAGGAAAGCAAACGGGCTCCCGCGAGGTGGGCACCATTAAAAAATAAAATAGCGACTAGGGGAAAAAAATTAATTAACCCGAGCCGGGAGTCTGGAGGAAAAGTGCTGCAGAGGGGCCGAAAAGAAAGAAGGAGGCAGGGAATGTCAGGGCGATCCCCTTCCCAGGTTCGAGAGCATCTCACCGGAGCCGGGGATTGGGAGGCGCCTGCGCGCCGATCGCTTGGGAAGCCGGACACGTCCCCACCGGGGCTCCGCGCCTCGGCAGCGGCGGGGGGACCCGCCGAGCCTGCAGAGCGCCCCGCGTCCCCTCTGCCGGCCGCCCGGAGCCCTCCGGGTGCCTCCGGCATCGGCTGACGGCTGGCAGCCCCGCTGCCCGCCTGCCCTGGCAGCTATTCATATATATATTCTTATATATATATATACATATATTTATATATACACATGGATATATAGAGAGAGATACACATACATACATAATATACATGTGCATATGTGCGCATAAAAATATACAAAATCTACATATAAAAACGTAGCAATACATGTAAATCTAGAAATACATATAAATATGTGTTTGTGAATATGTAAATATATAAATATGTTTATATGGATGAATCCTGCTTCCTTTCAGAAATAAAGTAGTATCTGGTTGAATAAATATTCTGGTGTTACTTGTTTTGCCTCGTAGCTCTGAAGCAGTGGGAGAAAGTGTAGTGAATGAGAAAATTTTCAAGAAAACACGTTTCTGTGAGCATTTCTGCCTGTCTGGGAATACAAATCAGTCAGTGGCTGTGGAGGGTTATTCCTGTAACAGGAGTTGAATTTCACCCCACTCAAAATTGTACTCTGTGCCTCTTCCAAAACTTGGATGTGTGGTTTTGGGAAAAAACACTCTAGTTCTGCCTGTAATGCTGCTGTCAGATACTATTACCAAGTTGCCACAAAAGAATACACTGCAATATGCTTTTTTCTGTAACCACTGCATCTAATTTTGGTATTATGAGGCTGATTTCAAACTCACCAAAGACTAGGGAAAGGACACCAGTGTTACTTTAAGGTTTGTGACAAACATTTGTAAGATTCAGGTCTATGAAAATTCAAAAGAGAAGACTAAGGTTGAACATTTGGCTTTTCAAAGGCAGGGCAGGGATACCTTCCAGAATCAAAGCAAAATCCTACTGTCATGCATAGGTTGAAGATCTAATCACTGATTTTTGTGTCAGTGATGTCTGATTCAGGCTCCAGATTTGGGCTGGAGAGTGCTAAGATCAACAGTAAACAGGGATTTTTTAAGACTTGTTATGGCTGTGAATGATGTTGGTACTTCACATCTGGATAGTAAAGTAGCATTAAAAAATTATCTGATACATAAACTAAGACAACATATTTTTAATATTAGCATTTTATGTTAGTCTATTCCCTAGGGACATATATGCAGTCATTCTTTTGATTCTGAACAGACCTCATCAGGAAAAGAGAATTAATCAACATTGCTGAAGTTTGTGTATTACAGATTCAAAATATTCCACACCTGGAACAATGACAATGCTACTTTGTGTTCACGGGATGCAACTCATGGTGGTTTCCTAGACCGTGACTTAGACCCTCAAACACTGCAGAACTGTAAGTACAGCTGATATTTAGGCTTCTGTAACATCCTTCCAGAAGAAAGTAAAGGGGTTGGATTTGCTGGCCTGAGTACTGGAAAGAGGAAGAGATGTTTAGCTGAAATGAAATGAAATCTGACAAACAAAAAGAGGCTTCCTTTGTTTTGCAGAATCTCTCATGTGTTTAAAAAGCTTAATAAATTAATCTCCTTTTTCACTTTGGTGCATAAATTCACTCCAGTCACACATATATTACACAAACACACACTGTTTTGTTTTTACCTGTCCTCAGCTTTTTTCTGAGCTCATATATCCCAAGGGATAAACTAATATTTCACATCTCAAAAAATATAAGAAGTGGCACCGAGTTGCCCGGCCCTAGGAACTATTCACTGAAAGAGTTGTCACGCTAGCAGTTATCATTTCTCTCTTCTGGCTCCCAGCTTGCTGCTGAGGAAATGGAAGGTGAGTAATTCCCTACAGGGCACCCTGTGGTTTGGATTATTTTCATGCTTCTTACAGCCTCAGGTTGGGTTAGTTAGTGCATACATAAAGCAGAGAAACATATACATCTTCATTCTTGCTAGGTCAAGGGGAAGCAGTGAACTGTTGAAGCTTCATCTTCCTTTGATACTATAGGTGTATGGAAATGCCACACGGTGATTAATGAAACTCTGCCATCCTTCATACACTGTTTCACATCACAGGGCAAATACTTCACCATACCCTCCATAGTGAGGAGCCCATATTTTAACACCTAATGTCCAAATACAGAGAGGAAACCTCAAAGTGTTTGTCTGAGACAGATGTATTATTAAAGCAAATAACCAGCTATAAAACTGCTGGAATGCACTTGACACAGGACTATATTTTCTGACTTATCTGCTGCCAATGACAGTAGTTTTTCTGGAGATTTTGGACTATAAACACTTAGTGGACTGTAGTGAACTTCTGGTTCATATATATCATATCATATCATATCATATCATATCAATCATATTATATCTTATCTATCATATATCATATATATCATAAGACACGAGGTTGGTTTTGGTAGTTATTGCCCCCAAAATTCTGGATATTGGCCAGAACCAAGTCAGTTCTTTCTGTTGAATGCTCTTCCTTTTGTAATCAGAGGATGATCTAGGAATGAATGTAGTATTGTCAGGAAAAAGTTATTAGAGCCCCACTCAATCATCTTTAGAACTGTGAAACCAACCTGTTTTTTTCATTTTTTTCCTCTAAGAGGCAAATTGTCTTGGTTATTTGAGTCACTGGAAGTGAAAAACAATTTCTATGGGGAGCCAGGCTGTTTACAGATCTAGGTTACACTAAGTACAAGTCTCACTGCTTTTTACTGGACCATGGTCTTGAATTAAAGAGCTACTGAGAGTTTCAGTTCCCACTCAGCTCCTGCTCCCCCAATCTATTTTTATTTACTTTGTGTTTGCAGATTCCTCACTCAAGAATTTTTCGCTGTAATCTTGTTTTACTTTACTGAACTCAGTACTTAGTTTTCGTATCTCATCTTCTATAACAGTTTCAAGCATTCACTGCCTGGTGCATTAGATGGAGATCATCTTTAAAATCAAAACCTTTCATAAAATGGGAGCTCCTCAGATTCAGGACAATTCTAGAATTAAGCGTAATGAAGGTTTTGCATTGATAGAATTTATTTTTTTTTCTTGTGGTAATTTTTCTCTGAGTAAGGACCGCAAGGATTTTCATCTTTTATCCATATTTAGTATTGCTTATTTGTAACAGAATGCCATGCTCTATCATCCAAGACAGGGATAGAAATCTCTTTTTCTTCTCACTGTCTCTGACAGTAAGACTAAAGACTGCATAAAGCTATTGAGAAATTTCTGCAGACTCATTCTAGCAGGCACAGCTTCTTAATGCCACCACAGAAATCTATCTAGAGAGAGAAAAACAATGATATGGGCAGGACAGAAAAGGTCCAGCACAAAATGGTAGGAATGGCCAGGTTTAAAGATACAAATTGAACAGTGTTTTTCTCCTCTCATGGATCTCTGAAATAGATTCCCAACTTCTTATAAATTTCGAGGAAAGATTAGAAAAAGTAAAAGTATGCTTTTCCAAATCATGAACAAATTTTATTTGAAATCAATCTGGGGACTCCATTCAGAATCTTTTTTCAAGAAATGTAGAATAGATTTCTGTGAGGCTGCTGAAAATGCTGAAAATTGTCTGAACAGATCTCATAAACCTTATAATGACTGTTCCTTAAAATTTGTTGTGATTTTAAGGTTTGACTTATGGTACATGCATTTTGATGGAGAAGAAATGAAAGAGACAGTTCTGATACATACCACTTCCACAGTTGAACATGTTAAACAGTGACAAACCTGTGCCTCAGCTTCTGCTCGGGTCTTACAACAGCAGTTTTGTTCAGTTTCCATTGGATTGCACGGTAATTTCTTCACTCAAATTATTTTAATCACTATGCTATCTCTATAGAAGTCTATCTAATTGTGTAATCTATTGGAGATTAAAAAAAAATAAAATAAAATAAAATAAAATAAATAAAGAGGAGAAAAAAAATTACGTTAAGGCCTTGACTTCAAGTCGCTTGTCAGACAAGACTGCTGCTGAAGCAATTAGGACATTTGACAGAAAAATAATATGGCTAAAGTGGCTAATTTGCCAGCAGAGAAAGGGGATGGGTTTTCTCCAGACCTCTGCTGAGCAGAGAGTACTGGCATTAAGAGCATTTTAATCCTTTACCTCTCTCTTCTATTTTAAGCCTTCCAGGAGAGCATGAGATTTCTGTGACCTACTGAACTTCTATATTAATACTAATGAATCTCTTCAGTGAGCAAGCAATGTGCTTTCCAGCCAGAATGGACACACAGCAGGTCAGCCAGATCTTTCCAGCTTTTGACCAGTCATTCATTTTCTCCATCAATACTGTATCAACTCAAATTTATTTATTCTTCATCTAATGTTAGAGCCATCTAATGTCAGTTATAAAGGCAAAATTTCGGGAAAGAAGGTTGATGCATTTTTATGAGGAATTCATTCACTGTTTCTGTTATGTTCTCTAGTAAGCCACAATTCTCAGGAGCTTTCCTAAATACCACACCCCATCTGGCCATGCTTCTGTCTCACCACTTCCTACTTTATCCTCCCTGTTACCTCAGAGAAATGTCAGGATTTTTCCTTCATGAGCCTGTGGATGGTAGGAGGGTAAAAATGACACAGGAAAGGTTTCAAAGCTTCTTTAAAATAATTTGTTGTGCACTTCACCAAGGAGTATACAACAGTGATATGTATTGATTAAAAAACATCAGCAAAACAATAAATCACAAACCAGCTGCAAAACCCACACGGCACTTGCAGTACCTGCTTTTGTTATTTCATTTTAGATGAGTAAGTGAGAGCATGCTCCTTTTCAGCAGAGAATGACACAGTGCAAGATGCCGGAGTGCAGCTGTAAATGTTCTGGTGCACCCTCATGGTGCCATGGAACTCCATGCAGAGAGGCACCAGCTCAGTCACTGACACCCACTGCCCTTGTATCAGAGCTTGCCAGCTCAGGCTTCATTCTATATTTACGTATTTGTGCAGTAACCAGGTCTGGATACAGCTTGTGCAGGGCTGCCACAGGATCTTTGCACTGCAGTCTGGAGACTAGGAATATCATGTTAGCCTTCAGCAGCTGACAACCTTTCCCCTGGTTTCCTTTCAGTAAGGTGGATCTTTCAATACATTGGTTATCTTCAGAATCACACTGCCATCCCACACTAAGAAATCACCCAAGCAACTGTGTGGGTTTCCTCTAGTAAAGATATTACCTTATCTTTCCTAGTCAGCTTGCTTAACAGACTTTTTCTGAGCCAACTTCACAGACAATATATCAAAAAAACCCTAAACAACAAAACCCAGCCCCCAAAATTATGTAAAGCTGGATCAGTTCTCAGGCAAAATACAAATGTTTTTGAGTTTCCACAGACTTTCTTTTGCAAATCCTTTCAGAAAAACCAAGAAAAGAAGATAAAACAGGACCCTTATCCCCAATAACTTAGTACTTGTCCCTGCAGTAGAATGATGAAAATTTCCCAAACCAATTAGCAGATTTGGTGGAAATTTCTGTTATGCGGATGATCTGATTGACCAAAGCATTCTTAAAAGTCCTTTAGCTTTAAAATAAACTCAGTAGAATTCAGACCAAGGTCAAACACTCCATTCTCATTTCAGGAGTTCTGCAAATGTCTGGCATCAGGGTGCTGGCAGTGTTTAACAACATTACATGAATCTGCTGACCCTGTTCCATGAAATCAAAGGAAGTTTTGATATTCACTGCAGCTATGTTAGCTCTGGTATTATAACCGTGCTTATTTCCCAGGGAAGGCTTCTCTCTATATTAATACTGCTGTTGCCTAGAGTAAGAGCATGGCTCTGTTTAGAGCCTATATTATTCTTGTTTGCCTAATGAAACACAGTTTAGATGTATTTCTGAATTCGTATAAGGACAAACATTTTGGTTAGGGTAATCCCTTGAATCTCTTGAAAGAAAAAGGCAAGATTTATGCAAAAGTAAAGACAGAAATTATAGCTGTTCATAATACACAGTTCACTCATAGTCATATTCCTGATACCTCATTTTTAAAATAAATATATTAAATAGTAATCCGTATTCAGCAGAGACGTTTTCCTCCCATTTCACTTATCTCTAGGTTATGTGGCACATGAATTCTTGAATCACTTATGCTAAAGCATGGTATTATAATTCATGAACTGAAAGTTTAGTAAACAATTTTTTTTCTTTCAATGATGCCCCTATCAGTTGCTCAAGGTTTTTTAAATCTCATGTATATTTTCATTATGTCAAGTTTTCACTACTAGTAATATTCAGAATGTGCCCTGCTGTGACTTTTCATCACAGTTCACTCATCAGAAGTTCTGTAATAGCTGCCTCAAGTGCCTCAAGTGCCAGACATGAGGCTGTCTTCTGATTTGGGCAGAACTTCACACCAGTTTCATTTGGGAGTTTTTCTTGAGTCAGTGTTCTGAAAGCCTGTGTATTTTCATCCTTTGCAGAGCCTCCTGTCAAAGAGTGAAAAGTACATTGACAATATGAATTTTACAGTAAGGGTAGAAATAAATATATTTGTAGTCACTTCTTACTGGAGAAAATAATTGCTCCTTTCTACTAATTTTATTGTTTTCTGATGATAACTATAAAGCCTACAATAGTTTTAAGACATAGCATACTACAGACAATCAGAGTGTTCTCTGTCAATTAGTACTTGTACTTTATCACTGAATGGAATACAGATATAGCCTTGTGCTATTTTTTATAAACCTAAGGAAACCATCCCCAAATCTGGTGGAATTAAAAAAAAAAAAGTAATGATGCTTTTCAAATAGAAAGATAAGCTTGTTACAGAAGGCTAAGTCGCAGAAGATACTTATTAGAGATTCACCTCCTCTAACACTCCCTTGCAAAGAAGAGAGTACCCAGAAACAGAAAGTATCAGACATTAAACTGCTGCTCCAGATGATCTCCACCAAGGGCCAAGATTCCCTCTATTTTATTTCTAATCTATGTAATGGGATTCTTCACTTAAATCCTGCAACTATCAGCAACTAATTAGGTCAAATTAACAGGACATATGTGACTGGATCTATTTTGAGTTTAAATCCTCAAGATGGAGCTACCTTCCTCTTTAAGGTAACAACTACTGGGTGTTAAAAGCAAAGACAACTTTGTGTTATGGTGTGTTTACTATTCCTTTAGTCAGAGCCGTGCTCAACATTAAGACAGATTTCCGGTGGACTTCAAAGCTATATTTATTTTCTTATCACCTGTGCTCCCCCTCCATCCTAAACAATTTGCATAAGCCTGCATAATGCTACTTAGCTTATGCCTCACTGTTACTATATATAGATGAACTGGAAATTCAGCTTAGTAAAGCAACTTAATTATTTTCTCGTTCCCTTCTTTCTTCCTGTCTACACAGTGTGCATGTGCTTTTGTGCTTGAAGGTGTGAGAGATCATGTACTCAAAAGGAATTTTAAGTTCTAAGTGTTGCTGTTCTTATTAATTATTAGGGAAAACAAAATTTTCTAAACTGATGCAAAAGTAGACGTCATAAGTACAATCCCAAATATCACAGGGATTCCAGTATATGTGTGTATACCTATGTGTGTGCATGTGAGTAGGTGTGTTTGTAAATGAGAAAAGTATTTTTTCCTTTTCTCAAAAAAAAGACAAAAATATTTTAAATTTATATTTTAGCTTAAAGTAGACTTTTTCTCACAACTTTTTTTTCTGCAAAAATAATTTAAAAAATTATTGATCTGCTTGTTTAAAGAAATTAATTTTATATTTAATGAAGCTAATTTTGTAGCACCTTAGCATTTAATCCTTGAGAACGCTTCCTCTCCTCAGCTCTGAGAGCACTTTAAAGCAGAGAGAGGCATTACTCTAAGGAGACCTTACCAGTGTTTTAAACTCTGGACTGAGTAGTACAAGCCTGACTACATTCATTATAGATTGGGTCTTATCCTATTGTCTGAAATATATCTCACTTCTCTAAACAAGGTTAAATGCTATTTTTCTTCCCCTAATCCTGTTTAGCAAGTTAATGGGTAGTCTGGACAGTTTAAGTATTCCAGTTAAGTGGGAGAAAGGTCATTGCAAGAATACTTAAAAGGTATCAGGGGATGCTAAAGGGTAAATACAGTTTTCCAAAGGATTTCCTAAAGAGTTTCCAAAGAATTTTAAGCAAGTCAATACTAACATTAAAATAAAAAATCTCTAGGAGTTTCCGACTACCACTGCAGTGATAAAACTTGTGTTTATTTTTGCAAGTACATTTTACAGTTTTCTTCCAGAACTGACATACTCTCTTGGCCTCGCACCAAACTCACTGAAGCTGAAAGCTGATGGGAAGCTTCAACTTCCTTTAGCCCCAGGTGCTGCTCCTCAGTGCTCAGCTTAAGAAAAATTTCCCTGACTTCAGTGGTAATTCATCCTACAAGGCTGAATCCAAAGATTAAGGAAGCTGACTGGTTATTTTCCAACAACTCCATGGAAAAACACTCTGTATGGTTTTATGCCCAGCCTGTAAGTTTTCAGCCTGTGCATACACGGTATATCTGTGACTGATGGACCTCTTCAGTGAGATTTGCCCCTGCAGTTAGCAAGGTGCTTGCAGGGTCTGTGTGCCCCAAGACAAATTTACCCAACAAGGAAACCTTGAAGAGAAACATCTTATTGACTAAGCAAAATTCTCCCCTGCAGATTTCGTTGGGTTTTTTTTCTGCAAGAGCATCAGGGGAATTTTTCCAAGGACCTGATGGGGAGAAGTAGCAGCAATAATCCAAAAAGTGATGGTAGCACTTTCTGAGGATGTAGATAACTCAAGTACCATCCCTGATAGTACAGAGATTTCATGCACCATCTCACAAACAGTATATGCTGGGGACCCCCTGATGGAAAGGAGCTTGGCAGTAATGGACCTGGGAGTCCCATTGGACACCAAATTTTTCATGAGCCAGTTATATGGCATTATGGCAAAGGTGACTTACAGTATCCTGGGATATACCTCAAAAACTTGCAAAAACTTCAGTCAGCAGTTCAAGGGAGGTGATCCTTTACCTCTTCCCAGCACTGGTGAGGTCTCATCTGGACACCTATGTCCAGTTTTGGGCTCCACAGTACAAGAGAGACATGGATGTGCGGAAGAGAGTCCAGTGAAAGGTCTCACAGATGGTTAAGGAACTGTGAGGAAAGGCTGAGAGACTTGGGACTGTTCAGCCTTGAGAAGAGAAAGTTCCTGGTGTATCTTATAAATGTCTATAAATACCTGAAGGGAGGTACAAAGAAGAGGGAGCCAGGCTCTTTCCAGTGTTGCCCACTAACAGGACTAAAGCAAATGGACAGAGAGTGAAATACATCAGGTTCCCTCTGAACATCAGGAAACACTTTTTTACTGTGAATGTGACTGACCACTGGCACATATGGCCCAGGGAGATGGTGACATCTCTGTCCTTGGAGATATTCAAAAGCCAGGTGGATATAGCCCTGGATAACTGGCTCTAGATGGCCCTACTTGACAAGCAGGTTGGACTGTATGACCTGCAGAATTCCCTTCCAATCTCAGCCTTCTGGGATGCTGCAGTTCTGTGACATATGTGGCGAATGGACTGTTACTCACTCTGGTACAGGCCCATTCCAAGTGGTAGGCTATTTGTGCAACAAGTGTCTCCTACATTTTCTATACCATGTTAAAAAGAAAACTTAAAGACCTAAGTCAGTCTGTCAAATAAAAAGCAGACTTGAAAATGCATGATCAGCCCAAAAGACATAACTAATGATTACAAAATATGGAAGTACAGCTGCATTTTCTAATATACCTGATCCTGCAGGGTTATATGTATTACAAGATTCTCATGATATTAAAGAACAATTAAATGACTAATTACAGTAATTTCACAATTATAAGCTGCAGCGTTTTTATTGAAGAATCCAGCCTAACCCAGTAGTGTGGCTAATCATCAGGTGCGGCTTATTTATGGACAAATCCCAGCGAAATGCTAACCTGGAAGTGTGAGCTAGCCTGGAGGAGAGCTGCCGCAGCCGGGCAGGTGAGGAGCGGGCTTTGCCGAGCAGGGCGGGCGTGCTGGCGGCAGGGCCGCTGAGGAGCCAGGTGGGCTGGCGGCATGGCCACCGAGGAGTGGGGCGCGCGTGCCAGCGGCGCGTCGCCAGGAAGTGAGACGGGCTGGCGATGCCGCCGGCTTCAGAGCACACCTGCTGCCACCGGCACCGTCGCGTTTGCTCTGGGGAGTGAGCTGCTGCCGCCGCCTCTGCAAGGGCAAGCGAGCCGCCACTGCCACCAAGCAGGTGGGGGCTGCGGCAGCCAGCGCTGGGGGCGAGAGTGCCGGGGCCTGCGGCACAGAGAGGGCACCTGGGGCTGCCTTTAAAGGCTTCGCTGGTCTATGAAAACTGTTTGCAAATTGAGCACCTGACACCAAACCCCGTGCTGACGCGATTCTGTTACTAACTCGTTACTTTGTCGCACATGGATTCTAGCTTAAAAAAAAAAATAAAAATTGCGGCTTATATTTGGGTGCGGCTTATTTATGGAAAAATCCCGTGGTCTACCCGGCTACCTGGATGTGTGGCTTATAATCAGGTGTGGCTTATAATTGTGAAATTACTGTACTTTAAAGATGCTAGCCATTCATAATCATAGCTTCAGTGAAGAAAAATCCTCAACTCTGGTGAAACCGGTTTTCTCAGAACTGGTAGTTCTGAGAAAACAGGTGAAAACGCTGGTCCCTAGAAAATATGCCAGAAGAAAAGAGCTATAGAAGTATTATTTTGGCACTCCAAGTTCACACATCAGTTGAATGGAAGATTTAAGGACTGTAACTTGTGTTTAGGTTAACTTGGTTGTCAAATCACTCATGGGATCTGACCTAGAATGTGAAAATTTGTGTTCATGAGCAGAGAAATAACCAAACTGAGCACTATCAAGTTAACCTTTACACATTTTGAAATATCCCACCTGGAAATTATTCCACAGCCTATCTTTCAAAAGTTTTAATGTGTAATGGTCTGATTTTGTAGCCTTTGCACTTTACAGAAGAGTGATTATTTCTCTTTTAAATATATTGTGATATATTGCACTAGTAGATTTTCAACATTTCTTCTCCCCTTTGATTAAACTAATAAAACAAGTAAAAGAAATGAAATATGAACAGCATTAGATATATTCCCTCACTATGTCTGAAAAACATTTATTTTGGTTCAGTAACATCCTTGTTTCTACCTCATATTATTGTGTTCCTATGATTTCAGTGAAATTTTTCAGAGACTCCTTTATATTTAATGTTTCTTTTCACATTTTGTAATATTTCAGTTATACACAGTAGATGAAATGTCCTCCTAAAATTTCAGTCTTTGAAATGGTTCAATGTGGCTTTTGAACAGATTTGGAACACCTATTTGTCATCAAGGAGAACTTTTTTTAACCTAAGGAGTTTTATGCATATATTTATAGTGATGAGTACAGGCTATTATGCCTGTCATAATACAAAGCAGATCAGCTGGTATTATTTTCATAAATATTTAAAAGCTAGCACACCTACAGTGGAGGCTAGAAGTACTATTGTAGAGTCACTAAAACATGAAAAACTATGTGATTTTCATCTAAATAAATTTTGTTAAAATAGAAGTGGATATGAGACACTTGGGCTTTATTTTGAGTTAGCAAGTTAAACTCAGATTTAAAGATCATTAGTACAAAAACTCGCTACTTTTTTCTTCTCTGGCTTTTAAACATAATTTATCAGCTTAGTCACTTGCAGTTTGGAACAAGTTCTTCTGATACAGTGTAGACACAATTTATGTGAGGATTCATCCATACCACATGTCCCAGGAGGCTGCAGTCAAGTCTTGAACATGGCTTTGATCAGCCTGATCCAGCTGAGTATGTCCGTGCCCATGGCAGGGGGACAGATTATCCTTAAAAGGTCCCTTCCAACCCAAACTATTTTATGACTTCTTGACTGTATGTTCCAGCTGATGATTCTAATCTAATATCAGACTTGGTCTCCTGTATCCAAAGGTGAGAACAAGTCATATTTGGGATTCTGAAACACAGCTGAATTGTGTGTGGGGAAATTCAAAGCATATTTACAAGCTAGTAGCTTGCTCCAAAAGCAGTTTTTTCCTTTGCTCTTCCAGTTTTCTTATGTTCATAAAGTTCATGTGGCTAGATTCATAATAAAATTTAATTTTACCTGAGTCAAGAAAAAAGAAGTCAAGCAGTCTTTTGGTTGCCTTTTTAGATGTCTCCATTTATTGTTCGCTTAACTCCATAGCCTTGGACAGGACCAGAAAAACAAATTTTATTAACAAAGATGTAACATATCAATAAAGGGAACAAACCCCTTTTTATACCTTCTGCTTTGGTACCATTGCTGTCTCACGTAAAAAACTAGACTACTCTGTTGGGAGATTTGCCAGAGGAACAACCTTATGTGTATTTAATGTGATTGCTAAGTGGTATTGTGCTTATAATTTGTGAACCACTGGAGCATGCATCTGTTTCTTGTAGCTGGGACCGAAAGGTTTATTTTTGTGGCCCATTAAACTCCCATCTGGCTATTTTGTTGCTTACACTAATCTATTTGTAGGTTCATTTGTAGGTTCATTACCTCATAAGGGAGGTGAAAGTGTATATTCCTTTCCACAATCCGCCTTAAGACACTGCAACTGTCACCCACGCAAAATACACAAAAGATTCACAGAAATAAGCAACTAGATCAAAGTGGTGAAATAGTGGAATTCCTTTAGTCCTTACCAGAACTAATGAAATGTAAAGGAAAACAAAATGTCCTAGCTTCCTAAGAATGATGGGAAGTCTGAAATGTCACAATAATAGTTTTGTCATTTTCAGTCTTGGCAAACAACATGTAGAATGTAGAATGTTTACTCATACAAAAATGTTAGCATTAAACTACAGCATTGTTGTAGATATTACTCTTTAGGATTAATTACTTGTACTTTAATAATACAAAAATTAATACCATAGCAATATAAAAGGGTTTGGGTTGGAAGAGACCTTTAAAAGACTTCTAGTTCGATGCTCCCTCTGCAGTGAGCAGGAGACATCTTCTGCTAGATCAGGCTGCTCACAGCCCCACCCAACCTGAATGTTGCAAGGAATGGAATATCAACCAATTTCTGGGGAAATGTGTTCCTGTGTTTCACAGGTTACTCTCATTGCAAGAAATGTCTACCATAAACACCTTTATACAATCTTTTTTTAAATCCCTAATTTAATCTTATTTTCAATCTATTTAACCACATATTTTTACCTCTTTTACTTTCACTTGGTAACGAGTCCTGGAAGACTGCACATACCTTGACTAAGCATTCATTGTGAAGTCATCCAGTCTTGATTTATCAGAAGTACAAACTGGTGAAATAGCTCTATCACAGTTGAGATACTGAGTTAGAAATTACATATAGCTTCCCTGCTTATTGCATTGGGTAAGCTTACATCTCATCCAGAAGCATTGCTTTTCAACTAACTAATGGCCCATAAACATAAAGAAGTACAGCAATATATGCAACACTGCACTTAGCACTTAAGCAGTACAATGAATCCTCAAAGCAAAGATTTTCAAGGCTACATAAGCAAAATTGAATAACAAGATTTTTGAAAGTGGTCTGATTTAACCTTTTTCTGTTCCTGCTCAGCCCTCACCAAGACTAGCTTTTCCTTTCAGGGAAGAATTATTTGCAGCATAGGTTAAAATTGCTTATCTCTTCTACTTTAACCCTCATCTGTTTACCTTCCTCTAGTTCCAATTTATCAATACTACTTTAAGAAAGGTTCTTCTTTGTTTACACAACTGATACACATCTAAAAGCCTTATTTGAGATCAACATTTCAGTAGCTTTTGAACGGAGAGACTGCCAGTGTTATTGCCATAACCACATGGACAGAAACAGTTGTGCTAACATCCATGTCAGAAAAAGATCCACTGAATTTTTCCTTTACAGCTGCATGTAAACCTCCATCTCTGAGGTTTATGTCTGTTGTTCTGCCATTTTGATACAGAATAATTTATTTGCAAAGACATACTTATCTTTAGAGAGAAGAGAAAGGTCCTCATCCTTTGAGCAACAAGTGGTTTGCTAAGAAATTATAAAATCTTCTCAATATCTGTAAGACTAAGCAAACCAGCATCCATCATAGCCTAAAATATGGGTGAACAGCCTTCAAGGCATAAAATATGCATAATTTATGCAAAACTCAAATGAACTTTCCATGAAACTGCAAAAACATTGGGAAGAACAGGAAGACTTCTTCAGAAATGCTTTCCATAGTTTAGAAATCTCTGTAGAAAGATCTAAAGAAATTCACATGTGAATGAATGCGTTATACCTTAAAAAATTACTGGGTTTGAACATTGAAAGGGTACGAAATACTGGAACTGCAAAGGCAGGGAACACAGAGAACAACCAGGAAGGGTGTCATGAATAACCAAAATGTTTGGCCATATGTTCTAAATGATGAAAAGATTCTAAGTAAAGGAATATGAATCTCCCAACTAGTAAAGCAAAACATTACTGCATATTATTGGAAGCACCTCCGTTTCAGGCATTTCTTTTCAGGAAAAAAGTGTAATAGAGGGAAATTAGCAGATATAAATCACAATGAAGGGCATTGAATTTTCCCTGGATTTGAGATGGTGGTTGCTCAGTGAGGCCCTAGTGATATCAACTTTTCTTTTCTTTTTATGATTTTGAACTGTAATAGACTATAAAGGAAAACATCCAAAGATAAAAATCATCAATATGCTGTTTGTGTTATAGCTGGAAAACAGTGTTCCAGAGCCTAATGGCAGCAGACAAGGTCTATAAATCTTGTCACATATAATGAAAAACAAAAGCATAGAGATGTGAGCAAGTGGTTAGAGTAAATTTAGGTCATACATACTTCAATGTACTTTAAACAATGCTATCTAAATGTTCCAACACTATCTCCTCCTTAAGTTGCCCCTTATCAGTTTGCAACAGCTAATAAGGGTCTAAAGGAGTATTCTCTTAAAACATTGATTTTGTAAGAAAAAAATAAACAAGGAAGGAAAAGGGATTTCAAATAATCTGCCCTTCTTTTTCCCATGTCTATGCTGTTTAGAGTCAAGTACTGATGGAAAAATGAATGAAAACCATGGGCTAGAATTACTAAGTAAGTGTGAGGTTTGCCATAAACTCATTGAATTAAATCATCCACTCAAGTCTGGTCATATTGTGGTCAATTGCTATGTGAATGAGGAAAGACTTAGAGATGTACTGAAAAAACAGATTACAGGGAACTAAAACCAATGCATCAGTTTTTTAAAACACTGTCAGTACCATTATTCTCCGTTCTTCTGATTGAAAAATTTCTGATGGTATGTTCTTATAATTGCAAAGATTTTGCACTTTATTCCTTCAAAACTCAGCTTAAGAAGACAAGAACAGTATCTGTGATGCTTTTAAGAATCCAGTGTTCTGAAAGGCAAACAAATCTTCTCCTAATATGAATAAACTAAAATACTGGCAAGAGCAATGGCTTTCCCAATAGCACTTCTTAAGTGCTGGAAAACTTGTGAATAAAAGAAATTTTAAGATCCTCCCCATCAAGTCACCTTACATGGGGAAAACCTTTATTTAATTTATACCAAGGAAATAATTTGCCTAATTTAAGTTTTGGATATAGGGAAGTTATTTTTAAAATTCATGTGTGATTTCACAGGTATTGGTGGGCCACTGCTTGATCTTTCTCCACATTCCCTCAATATAGAAACTATGCATTTTCAGACTGCTCAACTGCTCAGCCCATTATCTCAGCTTGCATATCTAGTTCAACATCACTTTCCTGGTTTCTAAAAACGCTTCTTGTTGCTATTAATTCATATGCACCCATACCTTTACAAGCAGCAGTGATCTAGAAACTATGTTTTTAGGTAGAGCAATGCAGAGAAAAGGGATATATCTATTCTGGGGTGCATCAGAGACAAGAAGAATAATGTGCAATGTGATTTATGCCACTTTTACTGGATGCTTTCATAACTACAAGTTATTCAGTGAAAGGAAGGAGAAATTAGAGTTCATTAATCTTTGGACACTTGTTTGATATAATGACAATTCTTGAAATGCACTCACTTACAATTATTACCAGTAATAAAGAGATGGTTTTGCTTCAGTTTTGAATGTGCATATATTACATGAAAATTATCAGAGAGATGTGTCCATGCCTATTAAGCTCACATAAAAAGCTTAAAATAACAAAGCAGCCTCTTTAAAACAGCAGGTTTTCTTTCCTTTGGCAGAGATCTCATTATGCTATTATTTTATCTATAATTAGATGTATCATATTATTAAGAGCTGACATACTGGTTGGATTGCTTTTTATTAATTTATCAGAATATAAAGTACTGATAGTTTTCATGTGTATGTCTGCTGGCAAGGACAACAAAGAGACACTTTGAAAGGCAGACAACCTGTAATGTACTGCCTGCTTCTAAGGTATCAACCAATTCCTTTCCACCAATAAGGAATGAATATGAGTAGATATAAGTGAAAAAAGAAGTTTACTGACAAGCGAAAGAGAAACAGGCAAACATAGCAGTAAACAATTACTAAATACAAAATTGCCAGTTGCACAATCTTCACAGGAACAGAGTCCTGGAATGATGGGGTACTCCCTTTCCCACACAAGATGGGGCTTTGCAGCCTGGTGCATGGCTTGAAAGACCAAGGGAAAGATGGAGTCTGCCTTCTTCCCCCCTGTGCTTATCTCTCCAGCTGGAGCTCTGACTGGTGCTGTCCAGATCAGGGGGCTAGAACTTATGTCAGAAGCATTGGAAGCAGCTGGCGGGAGAGTCCCAGGCTGAGCGCTTGTCTTGCTTTGTCCAGGCTTTATTTTTGGAATGGTGAGGCTCGGACTAGAGCAGGGCCACCCCATCCTCCCTGATGCGGCAGTCCCTGAGAGCAGGCATTGCAGAATTCACCCCAAAGCAGTCCAAAACACAAGGGAGGAACAAAGAAAGGGGAAAAAGCTTGAGGTAGAGTCTCTCCCTTGAGAAAAGTCCACCAGGCGAGACAGAGAGTTCAGCTCCAGTGCTTCCATCTTTTAAAGGGACCGTGGTAACCCCTCACCTGCCCCAAGATCCCAGTTCTGTTTTCCAGCTACAATTGTCCTAAAGAGACAGTAACAATTTTGGGTATATATAGATATGGAAAACAATAACAGTTTGGATTATCCACATCAACCTCAATCTTCTTAGAAACTTCCCTTGAGATGCTAGGGCCAAACCAGAAAAAAGGATTTAACTGGCTGATATGATAACATGTAGTAAACTGGACAAATGAGACTTCATTGAACCTGAATCTCAAACACGTTACATCTAAGTCTGTCTGACAAAGAAGTAAAATTACAATCAGAAGCAAGTTTTGTTGCCAGGAGAAAATCAATACACTAACTTGCCCACATTACTGAAAGTAACTTTCTAAACTGCATTTTGCAGGGTTACAGCGTATACAAAAAAATTAATAGTCAATGGCCCTTTTGATTCACTAACATTATTAATTTGCACTGGCTGACACAAATCCACATTAAAAATCTGGCACATAATTCTAAAAGGAATCAATAAAAGGGAATCTCATTCAGAATGTTATGATCTCTATAATTTTGCTAGTTGATCTTGAAAATGGACCTTTGAAATAAGTCTGTGAAATCAGGAAAGAGCCAAATTAGTATAGTCCAGATTTGGATGTCAAAACTGCAATCTTTGTTTCTCTCTTCATTTTCACTAATGAAAACTGCAAGTTCTAAATCTTAAAAAGGTTCCCATTTTTCCAGACCAATCTTGTTCCCTATCAGAGTGAAGCAACAACAAAAGACTCAGCAAAGGGTTCAATTAATTGACTGCTAACAAAGCTACAAATGTTGATGGTGTCCCTAATGAGATGGAGCTACAGCAACTCATCTGTTGGTGCAGAGGCCAGCACCAGCTTGGAAAAGACCAGTAAAATGTCCTACAGCTCATCTCTGAAAAGGATGATCAGAAAATCACAAGGTGACAAGGTCACAGTTGAGTTTTCTGATGGCAGCTGAAGTTTTCCTTCCACAACAGATTCACAATGCTTCCTTTTCCTTCAGCCTCATTCAAGCTGAAGAATATTTCCTATACCTTGAAGTGGTGAGACATACAAGGTTCCTTTGGGAAATTTCATGACTTTGAGAGACAGTGCAGTTTGCAGAAATAAAAAAAAGTGGCAGCTGTAATTGCACCACTGCTTTTGTCTTTACCCTTATGAGGCTAAAATATTTTTGTGTTCAGAGTATGGATAATTTCTCAGGTAGGCTGTACCTAAAGTCTTATCTATAGGCTATTCCTGTGCTGTTCCCTTCCTTAGTACACACAGCTGCAAATACAAGGAGTTTGTGGACAGGCTAACTGGGGGTGTCCGTAGGCAAGTAAGGAAAAATTGTGCTCAGATTACAGGGTAATCTGTAAATCTTGAGAAAGAATTACTACAAAGCAATTCAAGCTCAAGCATCCACATGTTGGAACGAGTCTGAGCAACCAAAGGTGAGAAAGTTTTCTGGTCATGGAGGTGAAGTTTCCAGTTTCTTCCTTATCTTACTTCTAGATTTCCTAAGCTTTCATCCTTGCTCTAATATCTCTTGACTAAAAGTGTTTCTTTAATTTTTCTCAAACAACTCCTTTGATATATTTTTCTCTCTAATGCCTCCATTTATATTGCTGTTTGTTCTCCCTTATGATCCAAGGACAGAAATCTATTAGAATACTTCTCATCAATATTATTAGAAAGTATTTTGTACCTGTCCCCATTTGTTTGCAATTTTATTTTGCTCTGGACATAAGGCTACATGCTTGTTTTATTTCTAAGGACATAAAACCTTGCCTCTTGTTGGCTAATAGAACAGATGTCATTTTCCCCAACACTGATTAGCAGCAGTCATTGCATTCTGCACCATCAAAGGCACTGTAAAATCTCTTTAACTTTGGGCTTTATGCTTTATGGCGCAGGTGTAGTTTAGGGGGGTTTGGACTGGGGGCTGTTTTCCTGGGAAGAAGGAGCTGTATGTGACTGTTTGATTTTGATTTGCTCTGAAGCATTACAACTTTGTGTTTCTGCTGAGTACAGCATGATGGCTTGCAACATCAAGGCTACAGATCTTGCCTTCATTGACATAGTGGAGAGATGAACCTAGAAGAATGGTATCTGTAACATTAAATGGTATCTAGAGATGGTATCTAGAAATCGTATCTGTAACAAATGGCATGCTGCTATTGACCATGTACTTAGCATTTCAGTTGGAGACAACAGAAATCAACACAAGAAGAATTTGGTCCAATGTCTACTACAGTCAGAAGTACCAGAGTGGAAGCTACAGTATCTCTAACTTAGCCACAGACACGGTCAGGAGTCATAGAATCATAGAATGGCTAGAGGTGGAAGAGACCTTAAAAATCATCTAGTTCTGACCCCCTTGCCTTGGGCAGCATACTAGTTTGAAAGCAAACCAGTAAGAGATTCCAAGTCAGGACGACAATTTAATAGGAAAATTAAAATAAAGGCAGAAAACACTGGCTTAAACTGAGTCAGGATACAGCCTGATACCCTGTCAGTCACAGTGTTGGTAGCAGTCCAATTAAATGATGGCTGCAGTCCTGTTGGAGTGACAGATGTGGTTCTATTGAAGCAGTGATCCTGTAGAAGGGTCTCGTCCTACCCTGAAGGTCCAGTAGTGGTTATGGAGCTGTTATTCAGTAGGTAGGGCTGCCCATAATGTTCCAAACCTCATATTATATACAGGTTCCTCCTATGCTTGATTCCTCCCCATGGGTGGAGAATTTAACAATGGGATGATGTAACTTTATCAGTCATGCAGTGAGACTTGATGGCCCATTAGCCCATAGCCCCCAGAGGGAATTATCAGGGATGAGTCATGGAGGAGATAAAGAACACTGCCCACCTGTTTTTAATAGCATATGAAGATGGTAATAGAAAATGTACTTTTGGTTACATCTTACATTGTAATCTAAGGCAGGCAGGGACACCTTTCAGTAAATCGTCTTGGTCAGAGCCCCATCCAGTGTGGCCTTGAATAATTCCAGGGATGGGACTCTGACAGTTTCTATGGGCAACTTGTTGCAGTGCCCCACGAAACTCACCAGGGAAGAATTTCCTCCTAACATCTAATCTAAACCCACTCTCATTTTGCAGCCATTCTCCCTTGTCCTGTCACTACATGCTCTCCATTTCTTCATCTTTCTTGCAGGCTTCCTTCAAGTTGGAAGGCCCTAATTGTCACTCCAAAGCCTTCTCTTCTCCAGACTGAACAATCTCAATTCTCTCAGCCTTTCCTCAGAAGAGGTGGTTCCTCCCTCTAATCACCCTAGTAATCCTGCTCTGGGCTTGGTCCTTCCTGTACTGGGGGTCCCAGTCCTGGATGCAGCACTTCAGGTAACATCTCACCTGCAGAGTGGATGAATCACCTCCCTCACCCTGCGCCCACACTGCTTTTGATGCAGCCCAGGACATGTGGCTTTCTGGGCTGCAGGTGTATGTTGCTAGCTCATATCCAGTATTTCATCCACTAGCAACCCCCCAGTCCATCTCAGCAGGGCTACTCTTGATGTGCTTATCCCCTAGCCTGTGGTGGTACCAGGGCTTGCTCCAATCCAGGTGCAAAACCTTGCTCTTGGTCTTGTTAAACCTCATGAGATTCTCATGGGCCCACTTTTCAAACTTGTCCAGGTCTCTCTGGGCATTGCATCCTTCAGGTGTGACAACTGCCCTACTCAGCTTGGTCTCATCTACAAACTTGCTGAAGGTGCACTAGATTCCTTTGCCTGTATCATCCATGAAGATACTAAATAACACTGGTCCTAATACAGGCCTGTTGCAGTTTGACCCTGGCCCAACGCCAGGGTGCCCACAAAAGTCACTCACCTTCCCCTGCCACAGCTGGGCAGAGGACCGAAAAACATTAACAAAGGGTTCATGAGTTGAGATAAGACCATGGAGAAAACACTCCCAGGGCAAAAGAGGCTTAAATTAAAGGTACAAAATGAGTTTATTGCTAACAAAATCAGAGGAGGATAATGAGATGTAAGATAAGCCCTTAAAAACATCTCCCCCAACCCCGTCTCCTTCCCACTGACAGTGGAGGGAGAAAAGGCATGGAGGTTTTGGTCAGTTGATCAGCCACGATTTTCTTCTACTGCTCAGGGAGAGGAGTCCTTCCCCTGTGAGACCATGGGGTCCCTCCCACTGGAGACAATTCTCTGTGAACTTCTCCAGCATGGTGCCAATCTCATGAGCCACAATCCTCCCAAAACTGCTGCAATGTGGATCGTCTTCCAGGATCACTGGCAGTGTGGGTCACTGCTCCAAGGACAGGCTGCTCCAGCCTGGAAGCGGAGACCTCCTCTCTCCACTGGGTCTCCCACTGGATCACAGCCTCCTCCAGGCATCCACCTGCTCTGATGTGAGCATCTCCTCCATGGGCTGTGGATGGATCTCTATATCCCCTGTGGATCCCCATGGGCTGTGGGTGGATCTCTGTATCCCCCGTGGATCCCCATGGGCTGTGGGTGGATCTCTGCATCCCCCATGGATCCCCCTGGGCTGTGGGTGGATCTCTGCATCCCCCGTGGATCCCCATGGGCTGTAGGTGGATCTCTGTATCCCCCGTGGATCCCCATGGGCTGCAGGGGCACAGCTGCTCCACCATGGTCATCAATTACCACAGCCTGCAGAGGAATCTCAGCTCTGGCACCTGGAACATCTCCTGCCCCTCCTTCTGCACTGACCTTGGTGTTTCCATGATGTTTCCCTCATGTTCTCACCTCCTCCTCTTCTCTGGATAGAAAAAAACTGTGCCCCACTTTGTTTTGATTTTCTTCTTAAATATTTTAGAGACATCACCAACATCTCTAACTGGCTCAGCTTTGGCCAGCAGCATGTCCATCTTCAGACCCATCAGGGATTGGCTCTGCCAGATATGATGGAAGCTTCCAGCTGCTTCTCACAGGAACCACCTCTGTGGCCCCTCCACTACCAAAAACCAGCCGTTCAAAACCAAAATAAGGCCCCAGAGGGACACCACTTGTCACTGATGTCCACAGAGTCTCTGAGCACTAACCTCTGTATGTGTCCATCCAAAAAGTTTCTTATCCATCTAGCATTCTACTCATCAAATACATCTCTCTCCAATTCACAGAAAAGGATGTTGTGGGGGATGGTGCCAGAGGCTGTACAGAAGTCCAGATAAACAAGATCTGTAATTTTTTGTCCTGGCTATAGGGAAATGGGTTTGGAGTGTTCAGTGATGTTTACACAATTCCATTTTACATTGCAGCCATGGAAGTGGTTTCAGCAGGGGAAATGCCATATCCAGAAACAGAGGTGGGGCTGTTTCGTCTTGCTCACTTCAGGGAAGGGATCTGAGGACATGGCATCCCGTGCCTAGCCTTTGTTTTTCCTGCACTTCTCATCCCTCTGAGATGTTTTTTTTCAGGACAAGGGGCTGAGAAGAGGCAGCGGGGCTGCTGCTGGGATGTGGTGCTGAAGCTCTGAGAGGCAGCCAAGACCAACAGGGCTGGAGGCACAGTTTTACTGTTGCCATCAGATCATTTCCCCACATCCCAGTGCGATGAGGACATGGAGCAACAGTGCCAATGTTAACCATCTGAGCCAAAAAACAATCCAGCAGGGTGGCACTGAATTCCACAGGTAGAGACACACCCATCACCAGCATCACCATCGCTGCCACAGAGAGGGAGCAGGAAAAACACCACTGCAGGCAAGCAGCTGCTCCAGGCAATGCCAGCACCCCCCATCTGCATCATTCCATAAAGCCCAGCCATCCCATTTTTGCTCAGAGCAGGGAGGGGAGGGGGCACATGGGCTGTCCAGGGGTGACAGCTGTCCTGTCTTTTGTTCCAAGGAGAAATATGATAACTTGCTTGTAATCATTCCCTCTTTCTTACATTTTTCTTTTGATTGCTGTGTTTATTGCTAATTTATTTTTATTTTTTAGTAAAATTGTGGCTCCAACTTTTTTTAATCTTTCATAACTTTGGTTTTGTTCTTTTCTTTTTCCCTCCACTGCTCTGAGGGAGGGAAGGAGGGAGTGATTCATGCCAATTTGCCTTTTGCTCTCCCTAAAACCATTATAGTCTTCCATCATAGATGGCCACTAGCTTGGTCAGGCAGGACTTGTTCATGAAGTTATGCTGTCTGTTCTATATCACCTCATTGTTTTCCATGTGCCTTAGCATGGCCTCTAGGAGGATCTCTTCCATGGTGTTTCCAGGCACAGAGGCAAGGCTGACAGGCCAGTAGTTTCCTTTCTACCCTTTTTAAAGATGAGTACAACATATCCCCTTTTTCCAGTCACCCTGGGATTTTACCTGGCTGCCATAACTTTTCAAATATGATGGAGAGTGGCTTGCCAACAGCATCAGCCAATTTCCTCACAACTCTGGGCTGCATCTCATTGTCAAGAGTACATGATTCTCATAAGTGTAGGCATCATCAAAAGTATGCATTTGAGAATATTGGAAACACTAAGGAAGCAGATTTTTCACCAGTCAGAGATCTTTTCTTCCTGGAAGAGCTCAGCTTGGCTACACTCTGTTTAAGCATTAGAAACATTCTGTTCATGCTTGACATGCTTGGAATGAGTTTAGTAGACTTACAATCCTTATGGCAAGTGTGGCATGTTTCCTTTGGAAAAGAAAATTACTTTAAAAATAAATCAAAGTACAGTAATTTCACGATTATAAGCCGCACCTGAATATAAG
>VRYO01001463.1:95422098-95451332 GCA_009812075.1 Sialia sialis | reverse complement strand
ATTTCCTCGTCAAGATACCGTATCATCCTTATTTCTTTAAATACATGCAACTTAATGTAGCAGTTTATCACAGAGAAAACTTGATGTTTCTGAGTATGAAGAATGTTTTCTTGTATGACAAGAGCCATGAAGACAGCAATATTCCTCAGTGAGACCCAGTGAAAAGTGATACATGCAACAGAATAGGAAATCCCAATCTTTCTCATTGCTGCCTTTGGAGAGTTAGGAAAAAAATTAGAAAAAGTAAGAAGTAAGGAAAGCATTTCACTTGCAGATTAACAGTAGTGAATGGTTATCCAAAAGCAACAGAATAAAGCCCAAGGATAAGGATGATTCAAAGCGAATATGTGGTTAGGACAAAGCATCAAAACACTGAAAGCCTGACTCAGTTTGGGAAAGGAAGCAAAAGAAGTAGAGGGGAAGGTCTGAGAAGTTTAGCCCTGAGGCTTCCTTTTAGGTAAAAGCTGTTTAAAATTGTGAGATGTTTTGCTAGTCATGCAGAAGCTGCACAGACGCTGTAGATACTGGCCAGAATAAAAACCCAGACAGCTTCTGTGTTGCTGAAAATTTCCTTAAGAACTGTCCCTTATTGGCAAAGTTTCCCTTTCCATCAATTCCTCCATCTTTAAAAACAGACTCTCCACTGCACCTCAGTACTGACTCCCCAGTATTCAAATTCCTTCTCTAGTGCTCTAAATTTGGAGTAACTACATATAATTTTACTCAGTTTGGAGTTGAACCTTGTGCAGGCCAACACACATCAAGCAAATTACCAAGCAAAATTCAGTTCCTCCACATCCCACCCATTCCCCCAGGAGACAATTGCTGTATCCTTGCATTCAGCATATATTTCAGTAGAGGGGAAAAAAACCAACAAGTCTAGTTCATTGACATCACTAATCTACTGTGACAGCACAAGCCAAGCAGACATTGGCAATATCTATTCACTCAGAAAACGCTGAGAAAAAAGGTTATGGATAGAGGAAGAGAATTTAAGAGGGGAAATTCTGTCTAACATAATATTAAGCACTTCTCTTCCTTTTTCGCACAGCAAAGTCAAAAGAGTTAACATATCACTAAAATATGTTTTCTTTTGAATAATAAATACCTTTCTCTCAGCTTCTGGCCTGGAAAACTGGGTTCATTATATGCAAAGCATATTTCCAGTGACTGACACCTGCATAATGCATTCCAGCATGTCTGTTTGGTGCAGGGATGACTGCCACTAGTGACTCACATGAAGAAATCCACTGAGACCCTGCCAACAGTAATACGTTAACTGCCGATCAGCAGCAGCATTTCACAGGCTGGCTATATTTGGGTTCTACAGAGCAGTGGTGTGTGCTAATAAATATACCTAGGAGCCATATGGAAACACAGGTTAGGGAGACTTACAGGAAACAGTGGACCAAATGCTGCATGTTTCTCTCTGATTAATCTTCTTTAAAGCTGAAATAACAAAAACTAGGCATAAACTTGGTTTTCCTGACCACATTTGATTAACAGAAGAAAGTTCACTAAATAGCAGGAATAAATCCTGTTCTGTACTGTGCACTGGGCCATGCAGCATGGACAGTTTAGAAGGCAAAGACAGCATAAACTTTGAATCCCAGCTATTTCTGGATAGCACAATGAGTTTGAAATTACGTAAATCAGAATTTTGTTCAACTTATAGAAAAGACTTAGATAATTCAAGATAGAAAACAGGAGCCTACAGAATCAGATGTGATCCTCTTGTTACTGTACACAAACCTACACCTAGCTTTTATCATATGCATAAAGCATGTCACAGATGCTCTTGTTTGACAGCATAATGTAGAATGATGGCATAGACCTGAAAAAAAGATTGACAAACAACAAAGATATGCACATATGTATATGCATAAAACTTTTTTTTTCACAGGGGCATGAAGTAGTTTCAATGATTCTTTTTTAAAGCTTTCTCTTTTTTTGGATTGTTTTTTTCTTTTTCAGTACAAAACCATATTACTAGGTTGGTGCCTTTTTTTTTTTGGGTGAATCTGATGGTGTAATCCTCTGGAAGAACTACAGTTGTGTGGAGGTGCTCCTCTGTTACACAATAATCAGACTTAAAGCTGAAGGTAGAAGAGCAAAAAATCCCTCCTATTCTTGCAGTCAGCATGCATGTGCAGTTGTTGCATTTCACTGACCAACATATGTTTGCTTTCTTTGACCTGTGGACCCGATCACCCCCTACCAACTGGAAGAAGATCCTATTACCTGACCCCTTGACCACCCCACTTCTCCTGTAAAGCTGTATAACCCCTGTGTACCAAGTGCTCTCTCTCTTTCCCTTGTGGACCCCTTCAAGAATAAACCTTGGAACTGAGCCAGGACAGAAAGAGCCCCTCTTTGTCTGCCTATCCTATGAGGCAAGCCTTCTTCCCATCCTTAATTAGCTAGCTGGGAATTTGGGGATAGGTGACAGGGCTGCGTCATGCAGTCATGACATCAGCACTTTCAAATATTAAACCATGACAAAGCTCTTTTGAATTTGCAACCTCCACCTGATTGGTAACTAAATCTCCTCAGTCAAGCTCTGGACACAACTTGCAAAGCAGTATCACATGCATGAATTCTTGCCTGTGCCTGTTGGATCTTCAGCTGCACCCATTAGTAGTACCAGAGATAGTCCACCATGTAAGGCAAAGAAATAGATCTGAAAATGGTAGCTGGAGAGGGCAAAGATTGTCACTGGCATATAAAGATTATAGCTGGCTACCACTACAACTACTCCATTTGCTGTCCTGTGTCTCATCCAGGTATGGGTACTATCTGGTATTTTAATTTGTCCTGTTTTTAAGTTTGTCAGTGTGTTTATTTAGTATTAATTTTAATTTTTCTAACATTGCTTTGGGAAAAAGGCCTCTGTCTCATTTTGTTTTTTTCATCTGCCTGCGTGTGCACAGCCTGTATTAATTTTGTAACATTCAACCATTCTTAAAACTCTCTAGGGTAAAAGGCTATAACTTATTAACACTGCAGCTTTGGGGGAGAAAAGCTCCCTTGTGCAAAAAAGCACTGTTTGTTTAAAACATTTGTTTGAGAGAAAAAAGCCTCAATATGAGCCCACATTTTAGTAGGCATCAAAGAATACACAAAACAGAGAAGAACTCAGGCAGCACGTACATCTTAGGTGCACAAGCTTCTCTAATACTTCCAGAAGTACTCAGAGTAAGCACCATGCTCTGAATTTATCATTCCAATGTTTATGAATGTCGGTCTGTGGTACCTTTATTAACCAAAAACTGTAAGACTGAAATTAGGTTTCTTTGAGGAGACCTGTGTTCCATAGAATTATGTGGCTGGTTTCAGCTACAGTCTGTTCCCTTAATTCTTCATCAAATTACTCCCCTACCTGCTTTTCTAATTTTGCCTGAGCTGTTGACAAGCTTTAATTAATTGAATAGTTTTTCTGCCCTTCTTTAGCATAATCACAGTGGTAGCTCTTTTCCAGTCTTCCAGAATTTACCAATTAATTTAAGATTTATGAAAATATTGAGGTATTTCCTAAAGAGGCTACAACTTGCATGAAAACCTGGGGGATTAAATTACCCATCATTCCTAAATGCCCATATTGGGCAGATATTTTGTATCTTCTGAACTACAAAATCATCAGAACAATGTATATCATCCTTATAGGCCAAAAATACATTGTCCTGCTCATTTCAAAAAGATGTCACTATTTCTTCACTGAACCAAGGATGCTAAAGAAATTTCCATTGTTGATAATACATAAAATACCCCTACCTTCAAATAATTAGGGGCTGTTTAAGCCAGTACAGTCAGCACTGCCAGTTATAAATTCTTCCCCTCTGCCTCCAATCTGCTCCCCACTGGCTTTGTATTCTTGCTAAGTTATTCATAGTCTGCCTCTTATCCAAACTAAAATATTGCCTTTCCTGACACAGTGTTCTGAAAGGGTTGCACCGACACAACTAGCAGAAATTCTCCATCCCTCTCAGTCAACCTTTGACAAGAGGGGGCTGAGCTCAAGAAAAACCCTTTTGTTAACACTGACTAAAGTGCAATAGGTTGTAGCACAGCATGAGTTTTGTACAGTGCTAAGTTCACTGTACCAATCTGTAAACATGCTCCTTGTGTTTTCTTGCACTTTAAGAGCATGCTGCTACCATATGTTTAAGAGCACAGTGTGTTCCCTTAAGGCAGCTGTTCCTTAGATTTAAAATTTTGTCCGAATTTACTCAACTACTGATTGCACAGAATTAAAAGAAAATATCCATACATAGAAAAATTCACAGTAGGTGTTTTCTGGTTACCTGCTCCAAAACCCAATTATTGCTTTTTTATAGAAAGAAAATTCTATGGTATTGTGTGTAACAGAAAGAAATAGGAGCTTGGTCACAACTATCCATTGCTTGCAGTAATCTTTCTGTTTAAGGATTCTCTTACAGTATAAATGTCTGTGACATTGGTTGACTACTGAATTGGAACAAAACAACAGAATATGGATATCAGCTACTTTCCTGCATAGCCCACCACACTTACTGCATAGTCTTAAAAAAGATGCCAGAAAAAAAACCAGCAAGGATATACTTTTTCTCTGTGTGTCCTTTATTTGGTTCCTAGATGTGATAAAATTGAGATCTAGACCAAATACTGTAAATTCAGCTCTGATTTTATTTGTAACATGAATGTTCTACCTCAACAACTGGGCACAGAAATTAAAGATGGAAGCAAAGGATTTTCTTTAGAAGCACATAATTTCCAGGACATTGCTAGCACTATGCTATGTAGATATTGAATGGAACAGATTTATGAAAAGCAAAGTTCCTTTGCATCACCTTCTGTGTTCCAGCTGATACTAAACATGTTGTGGAGAAAACTTAAAACAGTACTTGCTGGCTGATCCAGGAAGTTGTGGAAAAGATAAATCTGTTGACAGGATTATAGTGTTATCTATATATTATGAATTCCACAACTATATATTATGAATTCCACGACTGTAAAGATTTGCCTTTCAGTTTGGACTACCTGCTATAAAAAGAGAGAAAACATAAAGGCAAAAAAAATTTCTTATTCCACCTTTTAAGTTTTTTATACCCAGAGTGCTGTAAATCTTAAAGCTACGGTTCCTGGAGTTCAGTGACTGCATAAAAATCTTTACATTAGGGTTTATAAAAAACAAAAACAAAAACAAAAACAAAACTACAACAAACAAACAAACAAACAAACAAAAACAACAGAAAAAAAAAACCAAACCAAAAGAGTCTACCGTTCTACTCTGGTTTTCTTTCTTTAGGTCATGATGGGGATTAACTGCTTTGCTCTTCATACAGACACGTACATAAAATGGGTGCTCCATATCAGACACCAATCCAGCTCCCAGCGTTATCAGACAACCAGTCACCAGCAACATCAGCTGATCTGCTAGCGCTGCCCAAGAACCTGCAGAACACCAATTCAAACCAAATGACAGAGACCAGTGAAGGTATTCAGTGCTGGCAGAATCCTCAACAATCCAAGTAAATGGCAGGGAAAAGTACCCATTTTCAAGCAGTCTCCTACACAAAGGAGGACTTAGATAACTAATTCTCTTTAGATCACTAAAGGCTTTTCTTGAAAGTACACTTAGATGCTGTAACAGCAGACACACAGTTCAGATGTCTTGTTCTCTGTGAGAATCCAAGAATCATTGCTGATTTGCATACAATGAAGCAATGTTTTACTAGCAGTTTTATAGTGGGACTTATCCGTTTCTCAGGGCAGGAAGTGGAAAAGTTGCAGAGACAACAGAAGTCAGGAAAGGAATAGAAAAGAAATGTCTAGATTCTGATACTTAAGTACAATTACGTATATTAATACAATTATGCAATTATCTTCATAGGAGCAAAAATCCTCATGTTTACATTAAGTGTCATCAATTAGTTTAAGTTAGCATTATATTTTGGAGATTGGTCTTCTGAGTCTTCTTTGTCTTATTGGAAACAAGCAATAGTCAGTAAGGTTATAGGAACATAGGACTATGTTCAGAATTTGTCTACTTCAGTTTGCATATACTGAATGCTTTCATCTCTTACTGTCTAAAAAGGTTTTGTGATATGACAGATATTGAATACAAATTAATAAAAATGAAAATTTACTCAAAGAGTAGCTTGATTTTAAAAAAATCTTGTATCTGTTGCAAGTATCTTTCTTGTTATTCTGAATTGAGTACCTAATTCTTTCAAGTATTCTTGATCTCTTCTAATTCTCATTCAGGCCTCCGAATCTTCATGCAGAATTCTTCTAGCAAAAAAATGGGGGGTACTAATTATGTCTAATGAGGTACTAATGAGCAGTCTTAAGAGCTATTTCTGAAATATGGGCACTAGAAATGTAAATGTAAAGACCGGAAATCTTTATGCCATTACCCAAGATCAGCTGAAGTTGGAAGATTTCAGGTTTAGGCAATGATCTGGGCCTGCTCTTTTTCTTGTTCAGCTTATTTCCTTGACTGTTTGGCAAGCTGGAGGGTTCCGTAGCGATTTATGTGACTAGATGAATTTTGCAAGGTTTCTGAAGAGGGACATTAGGCATGACAAATGGCCGGCACTCTCACCACTGCCACTAAGGGTCAAAGCAATCCATCGGCTGGATGCTCTGTCTTGTGAAAGCCTTTTATCAGCTCTGTTCCCAGAGACAATTTACCAGAAAGCCACAAAAACATGCCAGCCAGCTTCAGTCAATATCTTGAAGGTAAAATCTCCCTATGCTTCCTACCATAGAACTAACTTCATTACACCATAGTAAGACATCAGAAACCATCTCCTAGAATAATACTTACATCTCAGCTGGTTATTTCACTAGAATAGGAGAAAGAAAGAAAGAAAGAAAGAAAGAAAGAAAGAAAGAAAGAAAGAAAGAAAGAAAGAAAGAAAGAAAGAAAGAAAGATCAAAACAAACAGAAAATATAAACCAAATGAGCTATACTGTAATGAATCTCCAAACAGAGGGGAAGCAAATCTTCTTACTTTTTCTTCATTGCAGCAGACAAATTCAGCTTCAAAATACCTCTTTGGCTTTTCCTTTCCCTATAAATACATCATGTCACAGACCACAAAGGTAGAAAGATCATAGTGGGATTATTTCTCTTAACTTTGTTCTTGTCACCTCCACTCCCCCCTCTCCTTGGCTGTATACTGTACTGCTTGCTGCTCACAAAGAATTGTGAAAATTCTATTTCCTACTAAATTCTACTCTACCACTGACAGATGACACATTTGCGAAATGTATCTACAGAGCGGATATCCTTGTTTAGATCTGAGTTTATACCAGCTCATTAGTCTTTTTAATTGAAATTATGTAATATTTAAGCTCTTCACTTTCACAGTATTATCGTAAATTGTGGTTACTGTGAATCTCCAACTACATAAATACAGGATGAGGCTAGGGAGTAGTTTTTGCCAAAAAAAGCAGGCAGAGTTTACAGTGGAACGGAAGTCCAACATGAATTAACACTCTTAGATTTTCAACAAGTTTCCTCACGGAGACTGAGATTATAAACCACAGTTTTACGACTGAGATATTTCTGGCCTGTTTCAACTAAAATAGCATCTACTTTGGGAAAACACGTTTTCAAGCAAGATGTATGACAAGTAAACAAATCCAGAGGAGGAAACTCAAAGGCCTAATGAAGTGGCACATACATAAAACAACAACAACAAAAAATAATATGAATATGAAAAAAGAAAAGTCACAGTGCTGCAGAGGGGGAAGGGAATAAGCCTCACTCAAACTCATGACAATGGGCCAAGAAATAACAGACCTTAATCAATTTATTTTAATAGTATTCAGGGACTAGAACTGCTAAATCAAGAATGGACACCTAACCACAGTTAGGAGCTATACAAAATGACAATTCCTATTCTACATTGCTTACTTCTAGTTATAATCTGACAGGAGGGTTATGGGTTAGGAGAGAAAGTTAAATATATGTACTGTACTAAAATGCTCAACCTATTTTCAACAAACCTAGTCAACATGTTTTCACAATACAAAACTATACCTAGCACCTAGCTCCACTAAAGGAGCAACTAATTTTCATAATGATCTGAGAAAGATCCATATTCCTTTTTTGCAAAGTGCAGTTGTATGTAAGTCCCCAGTAAACTTGTTCAACGAGACTTTTAAAAGGACTTACAATGGACACAGAGGAGAAATACTGACAAGATATTCTCAAGAGGTCAAAACACCACAAAAGCTTACTGGGAGCTAAAAAAATCAGAGAACTTTGGCAAAAGGTATAGTACAACATCCAATCAACATAAACCACTTCTCACAGCATTAACTTGGACCGTTCAACTTAGAAAACTTTAAACCCATTTGATGTTAAGTTACTTAAAGTATTCCAAGTAGAAGGAATTAGAAGGAGAAGGAGGCATCATTTGTCCCACCTCTCACACACTGTATTGTTAAAAATGTATCAACTACAATGCAATTACTACCTTCCTTGTTTTCTTTCATTTCTTTTTGAACAACTGGTAAATGACCCTGGAAACTAGACTGTTCTCTTGATTTTCCACCAACCCACCGACCCAAAATGAACCATTTGGAGAAAGTTTAGGTACTGTGATGGAATATGTCCATGGATATTCAGGCGTTTCAGCAGAATGTTGCTTTCAAATTTGAGCTCAGTTTGAGATCAACCAAATGGTGATCACAACACAGAGACATTCTGGCACAAAAATGTGGATAGCAGTATATGAGGTTTACTTACGAGACAAATGAAAAAGAGATCTTTCATCAGTAACAGCTATAAGACAGCTTTTTTCATTCTGTTTTTCCTAGCAAGATTTATGTACATACATCAACTTCACATGCAAGTTTTTAGAGAGGCAAAGAAAACAAGTAGATTTGTCAACCTGTGATCCTGTTTTCTGTTTGATAGCTAGATTTGGAGTCTCTGTTTTATCATTTCTGCCTAGACTTGAGGAACAGAAGGCAAAAAATCTCCTATGAATGAGGAATCAACTCCCACAGCTTTCTAAAGGAAGCACACTTTTCTGAAGAAAATAAACTATTAAAGTTGGAATTAGCCCAGCTTGCTTATCTGAATCTGAACAAAATCTTTCTGGTATCTCACCAGGCTTTTATGAAGTGCAGAATCAACCTCAAACCTGAACAGCTGCAGTGAGGGGCAGATTTCTACCTACCCCTGTGCCAAGGTGCAGGAAGTCCAGGAAGTTTATTTGTTTCTTGGACCGCTCTGTACTCAGCAGCCTGAACAAGTAGGACAGAATTCGGATGCATCTCCATATACGTTTGTCTTCCAGTACATGCCTATTACTTACCCATAAAGTTCTCAAACGTAAGTGAAAGTCCAGCTGATACAAACAAATCAAGATATTCAAGAGACAAGGCTGAGTCTGAGTTATTTTAAACTGGTTTTTGCCCACAGAACACCTTTATGCAAGTCAAAATACAATTCTTTTGTTAGACTAAGTTGTCCTTGTAAAGCTTAAATCAAAGAACACTGAGAAGATGGATTTTACTAAAACAAGACCCAAGAAAAAACTGACCCTCAGAAGCTTCCCTCTAAACAGTTGCTGTTTCCGAAATGGAAATTTAATTCACTTCCATCTTTTACAGTCATACACACTGATTAAATGGAAGGGATTCAGCGTTGTGCATGTCACCTAATGAATATCTCTGTGATCACAATATCCAAGTCTCTGGTCTTCTGCATCTCCCTGGAATCAGGCTTGTAACTTCAGCACAAAAGCAAAAATTATCACACTCAATAGGAAAACTATCAGGCCTCTGATTAACCAGTGCCTGACTGCCTTGCTTTCAGAGTTTTCAAGTTATGGAATGTAAGAGGTTATAAAGTTTTCTGGGGTTAAACTAGTTGCAAGTGAACATATCACATGGAGTATATTAAAGTACCCTCTGCTCTGCAGCATTGCTTAATGTTAAGGGAAGCATGCGGAAGAGAGGGCAATGAAACAGCTTTGTGTAACAAAAGGGATGAAGGACAGTAATAAGGACAATAACAGACACAGGGGTAGGAGGATCTACAAAAAAGAAAAATCCTAACAAAGTGCTTTTGTGCTCTCTGTATTGGATTAGCAGAGTCAATCTGCAAGCCATCACTGTCCATACCTACTTGATAGAAGTTATATGAAAAAATCCCAGTCTATGACTTTTTATCCTCTCCTTTTGTCCTCACAGACAACTTATTATACTCTTTAAAGATGTCTGTGCTTCACTAGCAGTTTAAGGAAAAACAAAGTGCTTTCTTAATTATTCCCAGGCATTCATTTAGGGGAGGGATATCAAACTCCCAGTCTGCAAGTTGCAGCTGTAGAATGGTGTCTTTCAGCTGCAGACTTCTCACCACATTTGGTCACATCTTTGCCATTCTAGACAGTCAAGTTAAGAGCCCAGCAAGCAACTGTCCATAGTGCAGTGCTTATATAGTGATAAATGTTGCTCTGGAACACTCTATAACACAGTTATATCTAGAAACAAGACTAACATCCTGACTTATTTCTCTGCTAGAGATTTCTCCTTTAGTCTCTTAGACACAGAGAAAACAGTCAAGGGGTTAGAAAGCACCAAAGGAAAGGAGGTTTTAGATTAAATTCTTTAAAGCAAATGTGGAATAGACCATTTCACTAACTGCAAATATCACTGATTGGGATCAGGTTGTGAGAAGCATACCAAGGCATGAAGGAAAGAGCAATTATTCTTGTTCAAACATGAGCAGTTTCATTCTCTCTGTCTCTCATCAACGTCTGGTGAGCCCAGCATTCGTACTTGCACTGCAAGTTCTTTCTGCAGGGCATGACATGCATTGCAGAACCTCACAAGCATCTATATATTGCATTAAAAGTCCATGTCATGGCTCAGTATTCTTTCCACAACAGGGTGGAATCACATATTTGCTGCAGATCACATATTTGCTTCTGTGCTAACTGATCATAATTCTCATTTCCTTCATTTAAATACCCATAATCAACTACTTTAATATTGTGCCAGCAAGACAGCTGCCTAAGAACTGATTCATGTCTTTTCATGCCTTAACTTCCACTAATAACAAGATATCACACAAATGTCACCGAATTAAACCTCAAAAAAATTCTGTTATATTCCTTGGAGGGGAAATTGGGTCACTGAAGACCCTTTGCATTGGCCAAGGTACAGTAATTTCGTACTGATAAGCCGCACCTATTTCACTGAAGAATCGAGCTGATCCCAGAAGTGTGGCTAATCACCAGGTGCAGCTTATTTATGGACAAATTCCGGCGAAATGCCAGCTCAGAAGTGCGAGCTGGCCGGGGAGGGAGCTGCTGCAGAGCCACGGCCAGCCAGGGAGGGAGCTGCCGTGGAGCTGCTGCTGGGTGGGTGGCGAGTCAGAACCACTGACGAGCGGGTGGTGAGCCATCGCTGGTTTGAGGCGGGGAGCCACGGCAGCCAGCGCTATGGGTGGGAGTGCCCGGGCCCGAGGCACGGGGAGGGTGTCTGGGGATACGTTTAAAGGCTTCGTCGGTCTGTGAAAAATTTTTGCAAATTGAGCACCTGACAGCAAACCCCATAATCTCACGATTCTGTTACTAACTCATTACTTTGTTGCACGTGGATCCTCGCTTTAAAAAAATAAAAGGTGCTGCTTATCACCCTGCGCAGCTGATTTATGGACAAATTCCGTGGTCTTCCCGGCTACCCGGAAGTGCAGCTTATAACCAGGTGTGGCTTATGGGTGTGAAATTACTGTAATTAGTTTTTAACTTTGGCAGAAGACAGAGAAAGATGTCCACACTGCCACCACATCAGATGTGGATCCACGCTCTTCTCTATTTCATACATGCAGGGACAGTTTGTGCAGGAGTTTTGGTTTTCCAGCATCTGGAGAAGATGGGAAAAGAGGAAGAAGAGGAGGAGAAAGAAGGGTGGAGAGGGGAATCTTCCAAAAGGAAGTCTTTTATTTTTGGAACAGAAGAAACAAGCTCTGGTGCAGCAGACATGGAAATATGGGTAAGAAGGCCGGAAATCTATTGACAGCTTCTGCCCTGTATGTGTCTGCATGGCTTTGAACAAAGTAGGTTAGTGTTCCACTTCTTTTGCATCCTAACCTGGGTTACCCAGGGGTGATTTAACCTGGACATTAAAAACTATGAAAGCACAGTTTAGGGGAGAAGGAAATGACACCATTCAGCATCAAATGAAGATAGGCATGGCACCTCTGCACTGGGTGCTGCTAGCCTTGGTGCTGCCACTGGCAAGAGGACATAAGAGATAGGTGCTTACAGGAGGCTGGAAGGCAGTGGCAGCAATTTTAAAGGATGTTTGATGAAGTGGCAGCCAGAAAGCACATTTCAGATGACTGTCCTACTGTATTAAAAACCTATTTTTATCCAGCCGTATAAGTTCAAGGACATTTCTTCTGTAGTTGTGGAGCTCTCTACTGGCTCCTTGCCCTAAATTATTAAAAGAGAAAAACTGAGCCTCCTTCTTACAGGCAAGAGCAGCAGGGATAAACAAAAAATGGATTTGGAATGGGTACATATTTGTTTTTTTAGGAACAGAGGAATAGTATCTTCTATCCAAACAGCTCTGGAAAAGGCCATACCAAAGTGACCATTGGCAACACAACAAAAGCTGCTTCACAGCTGCCTCTTCTATCAACCAGACTGCAATGCCTTGCAGGGTGGAAGACTAGAGACAAGTATAAAACACAGTACAGGCAGCAAGCAGCTATGTATTCTTGCCAAAGGACTTTGACAGGCACCCTACATAAGAAGTCCAATCGTCCCTCTACACCCAAGGCTGCAGCAGTTTGGATGGAGAGGCCTGAGTGCTCAGAGACTGCTCAGGTACCTGAGTCCTACACACAACCTGTCTTCCTGAACTCACACATTATATCTGTCCTAGTAGTTGGCTGGATAAGTTGTTTGAATAGTTTTTTAAATGCTCCTAAAATAATATGGGAAAACATCTACTCACTTTGATGCCTTTAACGTGCAACTCCCTCAGCTTCTCCTTTTCTGCTGTTTTGATGTCTGCACTAATGCTACAATGTGGATCACCATTTTCTTTTTGAAAGGGGTCTGATGCAGAGATAGACTTTGCAAAAGCCAGATAGCTCCTCCTTTTTTTCCACCCTTAACTTTCACACTCTCCTTGACTCTGATTTCTCTCTTAGAGCCTCCAGAAAAGAGTGTTCATTAAAGTTAATATTTCCTTTTTTGGCTTTGTAATTTAACATCACACAAAGACTAGGCAAAACCATGAACAGCAATGGCCTTGCCTAATACTGTGAAATATTAGTACCAGCAAGGCCTCTAATACATTTTCATGAAAATACCTTTAAAAGCACTCAGCAGAACACTTGATAAAAAATAACTCTTTATGCCAGGTATGTGCCAGGCCATCTCAAGCTACATCCAGCAGGGGTAACTTTACAACATGTATAAAATAAGACATTTTAATATTTTATTTAGCTGGATATTGACATATTGATTTGCCATGGAACTGGCGCATTAAAATGGCAAAAGGATATAGAGAATGTCACCTTTCCTTTTCTTTTTTTCAATGTGGTGTTTATAAAAGATCACTGTCTTAGTTTTGAGATAGAAAAGAGTTGAGTTTTTTTACTTGAGTAATTTCAGTACCAACATTTATCATTATAGACATATATGAACATCAGAAACCAGAAACAATTGGCCTGAACAATGTATCCTCTAATCTACGTATAGAAAGGAAGGAGCAGAATTTTTAAAAGAACAGTGACTGAATGGGCATGGAAAATAATGGAAAAAATCTTTCATCTTGGACTGAGATGAGGTGATTTGCATTAACCAAATAATCTACTTTCCTGTGTATTATTAGAAATGAGCACAGAGATAGATTGTACCCCTCCAAAAATAGGGACAAAAGGTGGTATAATCTCAAGTCAGATGTCATATGCTTCTGTGGTTAGTGATGAGATGAAAAATTCTTCACTAAAAAAAGGGAAAGACAGTAATCCAATAAGAAAGCCAGCATGTCTTTTATAATTTAATGCAAAATATAATTTTTAAACCCACCAAGTGAAGATTCATTTTTCCTAAGCAGGATACCATGGGAATGAATGCACAGATTACTTCAGAATAGGTGCTGTATCAATGACACACTTTTTCTTTAGCCTGATATTCCAAATGTGCCTCATTTCCTTGGCATGGACATAAAAATTGGTTGAAAAAGTGAAATGAAGGTCACTGAGCAACTTTCAATCTCCATAAATATCTGTCTTGTTGAATACATGAACAAGAATTCTTCTGTATAATTTCCTCATCATCCAAATTATGCTTATACAGCATTTTTTTAATGGGGAAACACTAAGGGAGCCATGTTTTCAAGCACCAATTTGTGCAATCATCTGCTGTTAATTATCTCTTCTGTTTCTGGGGTACTTTCCATGGGAAAGAGTCCAGGTACCTTATAGACATAAATGAATTAAATTTTACAGTAGTTCTGTTAAATAATGAAGCACTAGCTTTTCCTGTTGAAATAACCATGAAAGTTTGAGTTATTTGTCCAGACCTGATAATTTTTACACAGTTCACCCCTTCTGGTGAATTAATCTCAGGCTATTTTCAACCTGTTGTCACTACACTAAGCCCAGGATCTTTGTGCCAATGAAAGAAAGGTGGCAGTCTCTATCTGAAAATATCAAAGGACACAGAATCCATCAATTCTTTCAACATTTCTTCTTCTGACTAAATACTAGCATTGCTAAAAAAATACATGCTATCTTGAATTTATTAACCTTCATGTTCCTTGTCCTGACAGATCCAAGAGGCCTTTGGAAATGACATCTCCCCATGGAAACAGAACTGGTTTCTTGGAGACAAGGTGGCCTAGTTCACAAAGTGGTCTCCTTGAAAACCTTTCTTCAGCAAATTAATTTCCCAATGTTCCTTCTTCCTGTGTGAAAAGTGTCATTTAACAGGAAGGACTATACATTCTTCCTTCTTCCACTCACTCAAACTTTATCTGGAAATGTCCAGAAATGATCCCTTATTTAACTCTATACTTCAGCTACTATTAGCTTGACTGTACCCTTGAATGCAGGAACTTAATATTGTCACTGTATCTCCTCCAGATTACATTTTTCATGTCTTTCTTCTTAAGATAGTATTTTCTTCAAAACACAAATCATATTAATATCTTTTCATAATTTGCTCCAACATTTCAGTAAGTTTTTCTCAAATGCTGGCATAGGGATTTTATAGGTTACCCCAATATTATGTCAGTCAATGCATTTTCAGCTGTGTGCAGCAATAAAACCACCTCTTTGCTCTCCTGTTATTCACTGAAAATGCTCAGCCCAAGCATTACAGTGAAAGTTAAGGACACAGAGAGAAATTTTCCATCCACAGCTGTTAAATCATGCTATGTCAAATTCTTTGAAATTTTTGTATTCTAAATACTATTCATATTAACTGTCCTATTTAAATTACTAGAACTACCCACTGAAGAAAGATCAACTTATTTGACTAAGAATTATAGAGATAGCCCTGGTCTAAACAATATGATAACATACTTCCTTTTTTTTTTTTAAATGTAATTGTAACTGAAGATGTTTATTTTAACAGTAGCTTCCTGGCTACAAATAGACAACTATCTTTATTTCCAGCCTATTTGTATTCTGTCCTGTAAGTTTACACTGTCCATAACATCTTGCACTAGAACCAGTTCTGATTCCCAGCAACAGCCTTCTTATGCTACATATATATATATATGTGTATATATGTATTTCACCCAACTTCTTGATTATAGAAAAAATTATTGAAGATGCCAGATAGAAAAATGCATGTGATAATTTAGTGCCTAAAACATTTAGATATCCCAAATCCTACTTTTGAGTTGGTGGGAAGTTTACTTTTAAGCATATTTTTAATTCTAATACATATATAGAAGGCCTAAAAAATATTTCTATCTGAAGGGACATTTTTCATTACCTATTCTAACTGCTAAAAGCTAGAGAAAATTGTTACAGAAAAAACGAACCCTGAACTTTAAAAGAAAGAGAAAGCTGAAGTACAAACCACAAGAGCATTATTTAATTTAGATATATAGGAGGAAATTCACTTATCCTTTAGCCCTTTTTTGGAGCTACAAACAGAATTCAAACAAATGGACTTATTGACTGCTAAATAAGCTTGTTCTGTTCACATCTGATGGGAGAAAGAGGAAAACCAAAAAACACCAAGATTCTAAACACAAAGAGTCCACTGAGAAGTGATATTATGTGTTTACTTTTATATGGTGCTGTCAAGACAATATAATTTGCAAATAATCTTCAAGGAATTGTTATAAATTCTCCTTCAAACTAAAGAAAGACACAAATCCTAGGACAAGGATTTTGTCCAATTAAATCAGTTATGAAGTTTAACAAAAGAAAACAATCTCTCTGGATTTCTCACCATTTCAAGTACAAAAACTCAGCTTACTCAGATGAGCAGATGTTTCACATTGTGAGAAGAAGACCGTATACAGAATGTTCTAGAAACACTATGCACTGTGCTCAGGTTTCTTTATTTTGCTATTTGGATAGTGAGGCAATGTTACACTGATCCTGAGGGCTGTCTTTCCCTCTCATGCAGTTTTCACTCTGAACTTCCAAGAAACATTCTGGAGTTTGTTCCGTCTTCATTAAGAACTTCCCTTGTGAGCACCCAGGCATTAGTTGTTCTTCCCACTCTTTCCCTAATTTTCAGCATGGCTGTCCTTTGTATGGAGAGAATTTATATCCATACTACTCTGTTTAATGAACGAATGAACGAGTAAATAAATAAATAGATACATGTATTATCAGAAGTGTGATCTGAATAAAATTAACCATGGTGTCAATATTTGTATTGTTCAAGTAATTACACACTTCATCAGTTTCACACTTTGTAGTAGATCCTGGATTTACTTTAGCATTAGAACACTGCATACTGTAGAATAATATCAATTAGAATTAGAAATTAATTGGTGTAACATCTTGCTTAGGTTTGCACCTGAAAAAACAGTAGATCGTACAAGCTTATTCTGTCTGAGATTCTATTACAAAATTACATTCCTTAGATCCTTTGAAACCCTAACATGAATTTTAAAAAGCAGATTTTAAAATTTTTTTTAAAATTTTAAATTTTAAAAAGAATATCTATTGGATGGAAACAATGAGAAAAAAGAAAAAATGTATCTATATAAGAATGTTAGATATTATGACATCTATTTCTACTTTTCTACTGTTGTAGAGAAAGAAATACAATTTGGTGTGCTCAAAACCTACAGATCATTTCTGCTTCATCCATGAGTTGAACTAGTTCATCATGAGACTTACTATGTATGCTACTGCAGATAAAATAACTTTAAACAACAGAAGTTCAGAGATAAACTACCTATTCAAAAAAGTTGAGTCTGTTTTGATTTCTGACTAGACTGGAGCACAAAGAACTACTTTTATCTAGGGATTGAATTAGACAAACATTTATCTCTTCTCCATTTCTCCCCTTGGTCCAGTCCTTCTGTCTTGGTCACATGGCCCTATCCTAGAAAATATTTTAGTTCTCGTCCTGTTCAAGTCAATGAATAATAAGAACATAATTTATTTGTTTCTAGAAATAAATAAATAAATAAATAAATAAGTCTATATATATAAACAGCTCTCTGCTCAATTAGCTGTCTGTTGGAATAGACTGTTGAATTGTGTGTTGAAAGGAAATGAACACTTGCAGATTCAAGACAAGTGAAGATCTGATTGCTCTGGTCAGGGACAGTACACAAGCTCTTAGAGCCCTTAGAGATGTGCAAGAAGATCCAAAATACTCCCAACATTTATGCTAAGCTTATCTCATTATAGGTCAAGCCCAACAACAGGGCTAGATGGCAAGCATAAGTCACAAGCTGCTGGCTCTATGGAGATACATAACCTTGGTAACAATGACATTTCTTTTTTTGTTGTTTTATGTATTCTCCTGTTTGCTCACTCACAGAAGAATTGTTTGATTTTTAATCCTGACTGACTATGCTATACAGATGCGTTTCAATCTATTTTGGAATAAAATTTCTGGTTCTTTATACTCAGCAATCTTCTACTCCACAGGGGGTTGAGAGACTACATTGGCATGCAATAAGGACTCTCAACATTTTGGCTGGCTATAAACAGTGAAATTTAGCAGAACAGTTGTTCTTCTTCTGTCACATGCTGAATTTTGTTCACAAGTAAAAATCACTCATGTTTATGTTTCAAAAGCACTAATCCAAACAGTTTTGATGTGCTACAAAAAATTTACACTATGTCAAAATTGCTTGCAAGGTATATTAACAACACTTCCTGTGGGAAATGTGACTTTAATAGCCCAAATGTCTGCCTGTACTGCAGTGAGAGGTGGTTAGAAAGGTAAAGTTACTTTTACCAAGCCGTACACATGTACACAGCTCAGAGCTCAAAGCCTTTGAGGAAATGAGTGACTTACTAATAAAGGAGATAAACTGGCCTTCATCATTAGCATGCGTCTCCATTGGTGAGCTGCTGTTGCAGCTCACAAGAGTATTGATTTAGGGTAACTTTTAAAGCGCTTTGTTTTCAAATGGTAAGTACCCAGGGCAATTGAAGTCAAAGAGTAATATAATTAAACTCTGACGCTGTCGCAACACCTCTGGGACAAAAAAACTCTCCCTGAGAATGTCTATTCAAGAGATGCCATTTAATGAACTTCATGAGAAAATCACAGTAGTAATAAGCCACAAGAGCAGACTACAAGTAAGGAATTGTGAAGAAAGGCAAGTAAAGAAATGCTGCTTTAAGGATGTAGACACAAATCTGTCAAGATAAATGCAGAGAAAAGGAGGAAAATATCTGTGTAAGTAGATGGGGAAGATCAAAATGCACAACCATATATGTGTAAATCAGTGTAGTTCTACTATCTTGAAAGGAGCTTCCCACATTACCTAGCTGAAAAGATTTGCAATTAAAAACTGTCATTCCACTGAGAAAAAATAGCTGCGTTTGTAAATGTGTAATTATTTTCCTCCTTCAGTTCCTATAAACCCTGTATCAAAACCAGCTGAAATAATTATATTTGGTTTTAAATTATTACACATAAGCCACTAGTACTTTACCATTACAGTCCTAAAGTGCTTCACTCTAATGTGACATGAACTTTATACCAGCCTATATATTCTCTTATTGCCCAATATCAATATTTTTCTCCCCTCTTTTAACAGTAAATTATCTGTTAAAGAGCTAGCTGGTTTTGATTTAAAGGGTATAGTTACCTACAGCAGCTTGGGAAATTCTATTTTCTCACAGTTCAAGATTTGTATTATACCTTGAGGCCCTAATAAGTATTACTATGTATTTTTTCTAGCAATAAGTCATAGCAGAGAGCAAGCATACAATACCTGCATTTGAGCTGCCAGAATTTCATAGTTATTTTAAGAAACTGAGTGAATATCTACCATTTACTGATTCTCCTCAAGCCTCAATTCAGGCCTCACTACAACAGAAGAGAGTTTGAGGGGATTTGGAAGCAGGAAAACCCTTTTCAGCAGAACACATCTGCAGTGACAGAGATTATTTTTGTGAAGGTCAGACAAACCCTGCAAGAACTCTGGTTAAAATCTCAAGTGTCAGACTGTCTGTTTTAACAAAATACTTCTTGGGTTCCCTCAAAAATTCTTGCTACAACTTATCACTTCCCAATGAACAATTCCACACTGAATGCCTTGAAGCTTTAGACTGAATACTCCTCAGTGTTTCCTTTCGCCATCTGAAAATTCTAGTGTTTTGATGCTTAAACAAGGTACAGGAAAATGACAGACTTCATACCCAGATTCAAGCTAATGAAAATTATAGAAAAGCAATATAAGATGCTTGAATATGTGGAAATTCTCTGAGAGGGAGAAAGCATTTTCTGTCTTCCTGACTGTACTACAGAAGAATAAAAAAATTTGCAACTATTATGCATGGGGAAAAATCAGATAAGTGCAAAATCCCTGGAGGTGATTGGGGAACCATTTTAATAATTATTATTTACGTATATATATATATGTATATATATATACACACACATGTATATACATATATATGTATATATATGTGTGTGTGTATATATATATGTACATTTATATCTAAATATATATATTAGTATAATAATATATTATATAGATTATTATATAAGTATGTCATTGTAGTATTTCAGTTGTATTTATTAGTGATGCAGTGCAGCCGTGGATCTTTCACCAGGTCTCACCACCCTTCTCAGAGCAATGCTAAGGCAGACATGTACTTTGGGTGTGGAGAGAGAAGGGTTATTTAGCATTTATGTGGTGTTGATGCTTGGGGGGTGTTAGGGTTCACCTCTGTCATGGTTTAACCCCAGCAGCAACTCAGCCCCACACAGCTGCTCACACACTACCTCCAAGGAGGAGTGGCAGGGAGAATTAGAAAAGTGAGAAAGCTCATGGGTTGAAGTAAAGGCAGCTCAGTAGTTAAAGCAAAAGCCATACAAACAAGCAAAGCAAAACAAGGGGTTAATTCACCGCTTCCCATGGGCAGGCAGGTGTTCAGCCTTTCCCAGGAAAGCAGGGCCCTCGTGTGTGTAATGATCACTTGGGGAAGATGAACACCATAACTCCAAAGGTCCCCTCCTTCCTCTTTCTTCCCCCATCTTTATTCCATCTGGAATAAGTCTGTGGTCAGTTAGGGTCAGTGATCCCAGCTGTGTCCTCACCCAAATTCTTGAGCACCCCCAGCTCCTTTGCTGGTGTGAGAGGCAGAAAAGTCTTTGCTCTGTGTAAGCCCTGCTCAACAATAATGAGAATATTACTATGTTATCTATGCTGTTTTCAGCACAAATCCAAAACGCAGCCCCATGCCAGCTACTATGTCTATCCCAGCCAAAACCAACACAACCCCAAAGAAAGACAACTCATGTACCCTGAGATTGCTTGGTGATGTGAAAGAAAACATGGCAGATGAGGATGATTAGTGACTCAGTCCTCTGCCCCAATCCCTGACCTTCAAACTAGCTCTCCAGTCAGAGATGGGGTGGGGGTGGTCATGGACATAGCAGACAAAGGAGGCTCAGAACCCTGGCTCTGTTCCAAGGTTTATTCTTGAAGGGGTTCAGGAGAAAGAGAGCGATCACATGGTACACAGGGGTTTATATACCTTACAGGAAAGGGGGTGGTGGTAATAGGATCTCCTTCCAGCTCGGTATGGTCAGATAAAGGATAAGGTCAAGCCACAGGTCAAGGAATGTAAACATATGTTGCTTAGTGGAATGCAACAGATTAGGATATTTGTTTCAAGAGCAAATATGCAAATAAAGCTAAAATACTTATGTAGAGGTATTTTGGATACCCTAGGCATCCCTGGGTTTGGATTTTGTGACTAAAGCAAGAGGAGTCCTTCTCTATACTAATTACAGCACTGAGAGCTTTTTAGCATTACACTTTTTGGGTTGAATAATCCTCATGGAGGAAAATACACTCTGGATTTTCACCATTAAACATATTTTAATTAAAGTGCTGTATGGTTGCATATCATAACCACTATAATATTGTTATCTGTTAGAGATGTCTGCTGAGATACTTCCCCAATATTTAGTTTAATTCTGATAAAGAGAATTCACAGTTTTCTGAATACCATAAATAGCTGTGTGTGTGGACTATCATGACTTTCTAGTCCAGTCTGTTTTATGATAGCAGAAGCACTCTTAAGTTACTGCCTTGCCTTCCTTTTATGCTCATGATAATCATTGACTATTAGAGATTTTCTAAAAATTAATTTCCATACCTGACAGACAGCCCTTTTTACATTCTTAATATCCAAAAACATTAAAGCAAAACATTAAAAGGCGAAATGAAATTCAAAATTCAAAGAAGACAACAATATAATATTTAATTTTTTTTTAACTTTTAAAAATTTTCTTTCAAATCTGTGAACAGCATGGCATTTTATGGCTGTACATTCCAAAAAATGTTTCATTTCACAGTGCTTCCAATATTTTAAGTGATTATTATTTAATTGCTGACAATTTATCAGAACCTTAGCTGACATTTACCAGCGACCAGTATCTGAATCCATTGGCCAAATTTGGTACGTGCACTTTGTGGCATCATTTTTTCACTACTATGCATTTTTCAGTCCTTCCCCAGTTGCTAAAATACCCCACAAAACTGAAGCTGACTCAGTACAGGGTTAATAAGGTGGCACTAGGAACAGATGGAGAAAAGATTATTTTAAAATTACTGTTGAGGTGGGTAATAAAAACAAATTTATATGATTTCAGGCAGACAACCAAAGTGTAAATCTGGGTTATTTCTATCATCCCTTCCTATTAGTAAAGTCTAAGTTCAAATTTGTGGAAGCACAAAAATGCTAGTTGAGTATGTTTTCAGGCCTTGCTCCTGTATGCTTTGTATTGTCCTAAGAAAAATTAAGAGACCTGTTCTGAACAGTTAAACATACAATATTTTTTTTTTGTGATCTGATACAATCTGTGGTGAAAATATGTGAACTTGAGTAAGAGTTACATATAAAAGTCCCTGCAAGTTTAAAGAGAAAGTAACACAACTGTGATGCTAAATGTGACCACTTGAAATGCCTGCACTTGAAAAATTAACTTTTTTTCTGTAAATAATAATTCAAAACGATGTCTCCCTTGTGGTTTAGAAAGGTATAAGATCCAAAAAGACATGTATAAAACAGTATTTAAAATCAGAAACTAATCAAATTGACAAAAAGAAAATAAAAATCAATGCTGCTCAAGATCATCAAGTCTGTCAAACTGCATCTGTGATCTACACAAAATAACACAGTATTTCCTCATTGGCAAACAGCAGAGCTGAATCTTTTTTAGGAACACTGCAATTGCAAATACATTTGGAAGTCTGATTTCTTTCTATTTCTTCCAGCATATGAGGGCAGTCATGCAAGGTACACTGAATGCTGACAGGCAGAAAGATGGCTTGCTTTCTCCCTCTCTCCCCCCAAAGCATTTTACTTTACTGGAGAGTCTGTCACAACCTTTTCTGCACAGCTGCACATACTGGTATGACTATATACATTTGGGATTGACAGGCAGGTGGCTAAATAGAGTCTTTGGCTTTGCCTGGTTCTCTACAGTCTTTGCTGGCTGCAATATCTGCCCATTGCCCTCTGAAAAGTCTTCACTCTCAAAGACAGGTTGGCTTAGATCTAAGACTTTATCTTGAAGCCCTGCTGCTTTTCTTTCACCAGACTTGACACAGCTGAACTGATCCTTTGAGTTCAGACCATTTTTACCCTGCCCAGATAGCAGGCATGCTGGTGGCAAGCATCATAACAGTACTTTTATATTGCCTGGTTAATTTTTTTTTTAACTCCTTTTGTAGGTTTTTTACTCAGAATGCAAAGAAGGATTATTTTTCTTTTCCCTAAAATGTTTGGTTGCTAAGAAGATACAATATTTGATTGTCATCAATGTACACAGTAGGGAAGAAAGAAAAATAGAATTCTTGGAATCCTCAACTTTCTAGTAACTTCATATAACCAGGTGCACAAAGCTGAGGTTTGATGTATTTATACCTGCCTGTCTGATTTCTAAATGTTAACTGCTTGCTTGTAGGATTTACAAGAGCTGGTGTGAAATGACTCTGCATAAATATCCAACATCTGTTCTTTTTTAAGCCTTGGCCTCTTAAACAAATTAGAGCTTCCAGCAGGTTCATACACAAATACAATACAATAAGAGTTCCTGAGAATGGAAAAAAACCGCAGGTTATTTTTGTTTTATTAAGATTCCCCCAGTTCTAAGCTTCAGGATGTATACACAGACTTTACCAAAACACAGTTTTTAAAAGATTAGCAGCTGCAGATGGATGGAAGGAATAAGATACAGAATGTCACCAGGGTACATATTTTTCATGCATCGCTTTGAAAGGCTTTAGCATTTTTTGAAGATTAATCAGACTAAAATTTTTCTTTTCATCACAGATAGTTCTATCAGGTGTCCATTGCAGAAAGCTACTTAGAGACTTCTGATATACTGCAGGTTTTATGTCTACAGGTAATCACTATCTGTGGTGAGCAACATAATCCACAGCCAACTAACTGTAAAGGGGTTTAGCACACAATATCAGAACAAGCAGTAAGACCTTAAAACTGCTGGGGCTCATTTGCCATAATAGAAGTTAATGCCATGACTGCAACCTAAAAATATCCCCTTCCTTGACACATTACCCATGCAAAGTGTAATGTACCCATTTTCTTGTGAATCTGAATTTATTTGTCCAAATGTGATAAGCTTTAATCTAATACCATCTATACAAGACACCAATCCACATTCTGGAAACATAAATCAAGAACATTTCACATCCTACTATAATATAAATATATTACTTCCTGCTTTCACTGCATACAACACACCACATGTGTCTGTCTGGTATGTGCAGTTCATTCTAGCTCATCTCCATTTACTAGAGGCTCAAATTGTGCTGATAGGAAATACATTCAAGCACACATCACTTGATAATATTTAACAGGCAGCCTATAGAATTCAGATTTTCTCATCTGTCATTAAAATCCTAGACTTATATATTATGCTCAGATCCACATGCTTTGCAGTGAACTTTATGGGAAAAACAACAAAAAACCTCACTAAAGAAACCAAGAAAACGTAATAGAAGAAAAACCCAACAAATTTCTATATCCAGATATTTCCATGTGCTATTTTTTTCCTCTCTGTTTATGATTTATAATGAAATCTAAACAAGAGTGAACACATTAAAAGTCATGTAACCTTTACAGTAGCTAACTTCATGTTGATTAACACATTATAAAAATGATTACAAGATATTTCATATACCCATATGGGCACATGAGAGTAAAACTACAGAAAGATTTGATTTAGCAACTAGGAAATTTAAACTTATTATTTCCTTCAAATATATGAAATAATTTTCCTTTTCATTCTTTCTAAAAGCTCCAGGAGTTTACAGGGAAATATAGTTCCTGAAGAGAAAAAGAAAAAAAAAAATAAAATAAAAAGAAAATTTGAAACCAACCAACCAACCAAAACCAACCAAGACCCAAACATTAAAATCAGAAGAGTACAGGAGATTTGTACACGTGAAAGTTCAACCACTTGCACTCTGTGCCATAACCTCTTCAAGAAAATCAAGATGTCAGAAATAACATTTCCTGTTATGTTATCTATAGATCTATAAAATATACAAACATGTCAGCTTGTCCCCACTGTGACCTCCAAAAACTGAAATATCAGCTGAGAGGAAGCTGCCAGCATGATGCTGAGAAAGACAGTTATTTTTCAGTATTTCTGAACATAAATCATACTTTTAAAAGTGTTCAAGAGAATTTTGAGTCAATGACAGTAAAGCAATACCAATGCTTTTTGTGGGACTTCAGCTTAAGAGGGAACTCCAAGGAAACAAAATTATTATTCTAGTTTTATGAATGTATAAGTTCAGTTAATAACAAATGCAACATTTATTTTGCACAGTTGAGTTCTCTTCACAAGCGGGAGAAGGACTGTTAATAAATTTTTACTTGAGTTTATAGAGCTATACAGGAAGATAGTAAAAAGGAAGTACTGGAAAGCTGAGCTATTCTGCTAGTGTTTTGAGATAGAAGACAACATTCAGTGAAACTCAGGGGTGCAGTCTGACTTCTGAGCCTGAAGCTCTCATTTTAGGAAAGGGTCATAGTATTTTTCTGTCTCAAAAAGATGTTCTGTTGATTATGACTTGCAAGTGTCTCCATACATTACTGAAAGACCCCACAATAAACACAACTGCCTGCTCCACCTCTGTCCTTATCTCTTTTTCTAGGATGCTCCTGGTCCTGATACCAGATCTGCTGTTTGCTTGACTGCAAATTTTGCTGTTTGCAAATTGAAGTGATCAGAGAGATACTTGTCTGGCCCAGCACCAGAGTACAGCTCATCCACAGAGACAATAGAGGTGTCACAGCTGTTAACCCCTCATTATTCAAAAAGCCCTAAAGAGAAAGAAAATAAATCTTAACAAAATCAGAAATACTTCATTTTTAGCTTGCTTTCTTTCTAACTAGAGAAGCTACTCAAGTAATTCTTAGAGAAGCACACAATCTAAAAGGTAAGAAGGTAAAAATGGTATGTTCTTTAGATGAAGGACAAAATCATTTGGAGGAAATGCTTTAGTTGTACCTCCAACTAGTCAAAGGTCTTATATGGGAACAAGCAGTGCCCTGGATTCCTTTTTCTGTAGTTAAAATAGCACTGAACAATTAGTGCTTCACCACCACCATGCTACCTACAGAGCATGGCATGGTGTCAGTGCACATCAGTGGGGGCTGGGTGACAGTTCTGCCAGTTTGATTAAAACAGTCAAAGTAGATTTGAGATCTTTGAGGACAGCTTTACTCTCAGTGTGGCACATGACCGTTCTCTGTCTATGACTATCAATATAATGTCTGAATTATTTTCTGCTTTGGTTCTTCTTGTCCTCAACTCATATTTTTTCAGGGACAAGGAGCAGAGACAAATCAAGGGTTTGGGATAAAGCCAGACAGAACTTGATTAACTCACTTGATTCTAACTACAGTAATATCCATAATAAAGACTAATGCATTAATTAGCATTCTAGAAGACAAGAAAAGGTGGAGATATTCTTCACTTCATCCTAGAAAAACAAATACATGTTTAGCTTTTGCCTCCATCTGCTTGTGTACTAGCCTATGCTTTAGACAAACCCTTCACTTTTAACAAATGAAATAATACTGACAGGATGCTTTCTGGATGCATGTTTGTGTGCCAGTGATTTAACAGCACAACAGTGCAAGGTCAGGCTTTCATCTTTATGCCAGAAGCTTCTGAAAGTCATGGTAAAGTCCCCACTAATATATTTCATTGGGAAGGGAAAAACAACTTTGGAGCATCAACTTGGTTTTTAAACAAATTTGATTTCATACATGAAGTAAAATATGGTCACCTCACAAGTAGGGACAGAGAGAAGGAGAAATGCTTAACACATTCTCTCCCTCTGTCTTTAACACAGATGATGGACCAAAAGGGTTTTAGTGCCCTGAGATGGAAGACCATGACTACCAGAATTATAAAGTCCCAGCTGACCCTGAAGCTGTGTGGAATTGGCTGCTCCAGCTGGATCTCTAGAAAGCTATGGTGCCTGATGGTATTAATCCAAGAAACATACTCAAAGAACTAGCTGATGTCATTGCAAAACCTCTCTTGATTTTTGAGCAATTTTGGGAATCTGGAAAGTTTCCAAGTGGCTGGAAACTGCTGAATACTGTCCTGATTTTCAACAAGAGCAAGAAGGAGGACCCCAGGAACTGCAGACCTGTCAGTCTCTCTTCAGTGCCTGGAAAAGTTATGGAGAAAATTGTTCTTGGAGGTATTAAAAAAGTCCTTAAAGCAATGCAGTCACTGGTCACAGCCAGCACAGCTTCCTGAGAGGAGAGTCCTGCTTGCTGAACCTCATTTCCATTTGCAACAAGGTAACCCACCTAATTAATCAAGAGAAGGCAGCTGATGTAATCTCTTTGGATTTCAGTAAATCTTTCCATACCATCTTTCACAGTATCCTCCAGGACAAAATGTCCAGCCTACACTTGGTGAAAGACATCATGGGATGGAGAACAACTGGCTCACAGTTTGGGTACCAAGGGTTATAATGAATAGAGTGATATCAGACTGGTGTCCTATCACTAGTGGGGTTCCACAGGGCTCCATCTTAGGTCCCATTCTCTTTAACATCTTCATAAATGATTTGGATGCAGGACTGGAAGGGATATGTGGCAAGTTTACTGATCATACAAAACTGGGTGGAGCGGTTGACTCCCTCAAAGGCAGGGAGGTCCTGCAAAGAGACTTCAGAAAATCAGAGACGGGCAATCAACAACCATATAACAAGGGAAAGTGCTGGATTCTGCACCTGGGATGGAACAACTCCAGATGTACAGATATGTGGGGAATGACATGCTGGAAGTACCACAGAAAGGGACCGGAGGTCCTGGTTGACAGAAAGTTGAATTTGAGTCAGCAGTGCCCTGGCAGCCAGGAGGTCCATCCATGTCCTGGGGTGCATTAGGTTCAGCATGGCCAGCTGGTCAAGGAATGGGATTATCCTGCTCTGCTCTGAGCTGGGGCAGCCTCACCTCCAGTGCTGGGGGCAGCTTTGGTGACTGCAGTATAAGAAAGATGTTGAACTGTTAGAGAGTGTCCAAATAAGGCCATGGGGATGGTGAAGGACCATGAGGAGAAGCTGTGAGGAATGGCTGAGGTTACTCGGTCAGCTTGGAGAAGAGGAGACTGAATGCACAACTCACTGCAGTCACAGCTTCCTTGTGAGGGGAAGAGGAGGGGCAGACACCGATCTCTTCTCTGTGGTTTCTAGTGACAGGACCCGAGGGAATGGCCTGAAGCTGTGTCAGAGGAAGCTTAGGTTGGATACTAGAAAAAGGTTCTGCACCCACAGATTTGTTGGGCACTGGAACAGGCAAGGAAATGGCAACAGCACCAAGCCTGGTTTGAAGAAACATTTGAATAACACTCTTGGGTACATGTTGGGGTGTCCTGTGCATGGCCAGGAGGTGGGAGTTGATGATCCTTGAGTCTCTTCCTACTTGACATATTCTGTGATTCTGTGATTTTGTAAGTCAAATGTTTTCCCTAGGTTTCTCCACAATATCTTGTCTTGTTAAAGCAAAGAGCAAACAACTAAGTACCCCCATTCAACAAAGGCAGAGAAGAGTTTTGGACTCTATGTGAATTGCATCATGAAAATGGAAATAATCCTCTGTGCATAGAAATCACATTTTTTTTAACAAAGCAGGTATAGACAGGCTGATGTGAAGTATGAATCTCAAATTCTCCATTTATCAAAAAAAAAAAAAAAATAAAATTAAACAAAATAAAACCTTACAGGGAAGGGTAACTTCTGACCACACAGTCTGTGTCACTTCAAAGTCTATGTCAGGTTCTTTCTTGTCATACTTACCTGCAATGTACTCTTTTATGACATAGCAGCATTTTCACATTTAGATTAAAAACCCACATCTTTTGCGAGGCCTAAAGACTTCGAAGGCAAGATTCTGACTATGAGTCATTATTGATATGATGTTTACCTCAATGCATGGCATTCAAAGCATTCTTCATGGTCATACTCACCATTCATAATGGAAATCTCAAAAGCCTGTGGCGCTATGATGTGCTCTACTTAAATTATTTCAT
>VRYO01001463.1:95390892-95421098 GCA_009812075.1 Sialia sialis | reverse complement strand
GCTTATATTCGTGAAATTACTGTACATGTGCAATAGGTTGGAATGCTAAGAGAATAAGGAATATTTTTCACAAATAGACATACACGAAAAACCTCAAGACAAGGGTTCATGGCACTTTTCTCTGTATGTATTGCAGAAGTTTTGATGATAATAATTGCAGTACTCTAAGATCTGTTTAAGTAATAGGCAAGGAAATCAGTGTTTCCCTGAAGCTTGAAAGACCTCATCTCTTCTCATGCATTCAACATCTCAGCAGTCTCAAAGACTAGGCCTTTTGTCTCTGTACTTCAGCTCTTCCACTTAATAAAGAGGTGTATAAAGGATTTTTTTTTAATTCATGGATGTACCTGTGATAAAACCATTCAAAGACTTCAATAATTAGATATCTTAACTGAGTCTTAGATATGTTAATTTGTAGGATAATGTGTTTGTAGCAGATCAGCATGTATTAGGGCCAAGCTAAATATTTCAGGAAGCTTTCTAGGGTTTTGTATTTAAAAAATCTAGACTCCCAGAATATTTAGGTGAACATTTAGAATGCAGCATCTCTGAGCACCTGCAACAGACAACCTCAACAGACATTGAGCAGGCATAATGGGCATAAAAATACAAGCTTCAGACAATTTGTTCTTTAGCTGCCCATTTTTCAAAATTTGAAGATCTAGTTGTACACCCCTTGGCAGCCTCATGGAGTCTGTGCTTAACTCTCCATCTTATGAACATACTATCTTTTTAGAAATAGTTATGAAAGTACTTATAATAGGATATAAGCTTACAGTAATTTCACAATTATAAGCCGCACCTGAATATAAACGGCACTTTTTTTTTTTTTTTTTTTTTTTTTTTTTAAGCAAGGATCCATGTGTGACAAAGTAACAAATTAGTAACAGAATAGCTCCAGCGCGGGGTTTGGTGTCAGGTGCTCAAGTTGCAACAGTTTTCATAGACCAGCGAAGCCTTTAAAGGCAGCCCCAGGCACTCTCCCCAGCCAGCTCGCACTTCCAGGTTGGCATTTTGCTGGGATTTGTCCATAAATAAGCCGCACCTGATGATTAGCCACACTACTGGGGTAGGCTGGATTCTTCAATGAAAAACGTGTGGCTTATAATCGTGAAATTACTGTACTTAAAATGATCCTTCATAGATCATTTAGAATACATGTTTACCTCTGAACTAATTTCAAATGCTCCCTAGTATGTTGTAACACTGTTCTTAACATGGGGCATATATTGTGCATGTACATCTTCATTTGTGAGTAAAATAGAAAAAGAAATAAAACAAACAGAAGATGTTTTCCCAAAGTGAAAGTGTTTTTTTCAATAGCATGTCAGACTGGTACAGAGATCATCGCAAGAACAGAGTCAAAAACATCTGGTACTCTAGATAAAAGATGATTTATCTGGAATTAGGCAGATCCCTCCAGTACATTCCTAGAAATGTTAAAGCCTTAAGCTGGCATGCCCCACACTATAACAGCAAAATGCTGAGGACCCAGAATCGTCTCTACAACATTTCTTCTCTAGTATATTCCTAAAACCTGGAGCTAGTGTGAGGTGCTGAAAACCTTAGCAATACTATTTCTATGACATCCTGATGATTGTAAATATTAAAAGGAATCTCACCCAGCTGTGCTTCTCTCACAAGCTAGTTCCATTCAGAGAATCTCAAACACCAATACAAATAACTATTCACAAGGTGAAAGCAGGCATTCTTGCCTTTTCTACAATTTACAATGCACTTGAGTTCTTTAGAAGTCAGACTTAGTAACTAATACCAATACAAGAATCAAAGGTTCCAGTCTTCTCCTTTTCTCTAAAGACATCCTTTAAGATAAAAGTAACACTAATGAGAGAGGAAAACTGAAGGTGGGTGCAGCAAAATGTGCTGTGGAACGTATCAGAAGTGGTGCATGTCTGCCCTTGGTATACAATTTTGCTGTGTTTTCCTCATTCCTAATCCCATTTATTCATCCCATCCTGAGGATGTCACCATGCTGCAGAGTGTAGAGGCAGCCATGGCTCTCAGAGGATGCTGAGAACCCGGAGCTGACTATCAATCACTGCACTTCAGCTTTACTACAGGATGGTCTCACATGCAACCCCCTGCCTCCATGCCTCCACAGCCATTCCACCAGGTGCTGTGAAGCCTTCATTTTCCATGTTTAGTAATTTTCAGTCTAAAATAAAGCAATTCATAACTGGGAGTCTCTGCGTGCTTTTTAATTATAACAATGTGAACTATAAAAAAGATTAAATTATTCTTGGCAATAACTCCATCAATACCTGCTATCTATTATTGTGGTGGGACTCCTAATTGACAAATTGCCAGAAAATAGCTATTTGACTTCAAGAACCAATGTTAATTTTTTGTCAGTGGCAGATGAATGTCAATAATAATTATGAAGTGCAGAAAATTTAAAACTGAGGATGTTCAGTTATTTGTCCCTATTGATTATTATTCTTGACTATTTGATTATTTATCACTAAAATTTTGTAGGCTAATCATTCCATTTGCCACCAAAAAAAGTGTCATTTTCATTGACTCAACATGATTCATCATCCATGTCGAATAAGAGAAGAGAAAATGGACACAAAATCCATTAATATCTACAACCAGCAGAACTATAATGTTAATCTTATGATTTGCTCTGTGTGATGCATCTTTGGACAGTCAGGTCTTTCACAGGACTCTAGCTGAGTAGAAAGGCTCCTTACTGAAAAGCAGAAAGCAAAATGAGCTGAACAGTAAGGTCTGTTTTGCAGCAGATTTTACCTACACTGCAGAAATTGCAGAGTATCAGCACTTCAAAATTATAAACATGTGCTGCACCTGGTTCCTAAACAAACAAAGCACAACATAGGACTCTCTCTTGATGACTTATTTTTGATGAAATCATTGAGCCAAGGCAGAAAGCTTGAATTACGAAAGCAGCAGCCTGAATAGGCCTGCTTATTCCTGCTACAATTACCTTTTCTCAGTGAAGGTTGGCTATTTATCAATAGCTCTGTCAACATTTTAAAACCTTCTCAGAGTAATTCAGATTGTTGAATGTAAATAAGCCACCTGCTTTCAGAGATCAAGACAAGATTATTTATTTATTTATTTATTTAAACTGATAAAGAAGAGGCCCTGCACACAAACGAGAAAACACTCCCCACCTTTTTCTTTAACTTCTGTTTCTGATAATTCAGATGATGTTCTAACTGAAAAATAGGTTACAGCCAAGAAACTCAACAACGCATGTGCTTACCTATATAACATCAGATGAATCGTGATGCCACCCAGAACTTTTTTGTGCATGTGTTGCCCAAACTGTTCACTGCAGGGCAAGGGATCTCTAGCAAAGCCATGAGAGGGTCTTATTCCATAAGATGGCAATATCAAACCCCTCCTTTTCAAGAAATGCTGTCAATGTTACAAGGAAAGTACTGCCTTTCTTAATACCCCGTGGAATGCAGATGCTGCTTTGTCACTGGTGCTGTGAGAATGCACTGCTGTTCTGGTTGAAGGTTGGGAAATATAAGGCCCAACACAAAGCAATCGCTTCTAGAGTGTAAAGCTATTTGAGTGACAGAAATGCTCACGCATGGTTTTTTGTTTTGGTGAATTAAACCAAGCTCCTTTTTCCTTACCTCTCAACATTTCTTGTTGCTATAAGACTACATACAGATTCTAACAGAAAAGGAGTATGACAGACTCATTAGCATAAAAATCCTTGTCATTTTAACCTTGTCAAAGCCTGTCAAGCTTTATCATCCTGCTGCCTCCTTTTATTCTTTCTCAGATCTACACTCATATCTAGTGTACTACACTCATATCTAAGCAGGCAACAGGGTATATTTTAGTTCACATTTCATAAGCCAAAACTGACCTCAGTTCTCCAGAACTCTGCACGTTTTCTAGAGACCATGCTTGACTATAATTTATCTGCAAAAAATGAAAACTTTATTTTCACTTTTCATTATCTTAGGATGTAGAACATAAAGCAAATATACATATATATATATGTATATATTTTTTACTCTGAGGCAATTTCTCTCTGGCTCACCATATAAACAGTATATTTTGCAGTGTGAAGGAATTTCATACTCTTTTAACCTCTCAAGTCTCAAAGTTAATCTCACAGCTCCCAGTGGGAGCTTTGCCATCAGTTCACCAGCAACAAGCTCAGATTTCATATTTGTAATAAAGACATCCATAAGAAATAATTTACTATGTTTTTAAAAGTTCTCCTATTACCTTTTATACAAATGAAATAACTTCTATTTACTGTATTACAGTATAAAAGTTTAATTATCTCCTAGACACCAACTTTTTCTCACTGTGGTTGTTTAAAGGTTCTTCTAAAAGCACAACTCTCGGTACATTCCTTTCAAACCTATGTGTCTTAAGTAGTAAGTTTTTTGTTTCAAGACAAATATTCCATGTTATTTATTCAGGCTTTTTCCTACAGAAATATTTCAGATTAAAATCTGAGATTTGATGACAAAACATATTCCTACATACCATGTTCAAGCAATGTAGGATCATTTTACGTAAGTTAAATAGAAATACTGTAAAAGATGAGTATAGTGTAATAGAAACCAAATTTTATTATAGATAACAGTTTCAGACAAACTACATTTTGTAAAAATTCTGTATCAATGTAGGGGAACAGACCAGTCGCGCAGAAGAGGCCCTTGAAAGAAAGATAAGCAGATGGTTCATTGGCACATAATATATCTCAATCTTCTCATCTCATGATGGTAGGAGATTGGGAGAAGGAGATTTAGAAAAGAAAAAAGTGTTTTGAAGGAAACCAAGTGACCAGATAGATACTTCAATTTAAAACTACATGCAATCATGTTCAGAATTTCCACTTGATTCCAACCTTTCATGGAGATACCCACCCTAAATAGATAATAAAATTGAAACATTTTCTCACAAATGTGTGTTTTTTCTAGATGAATGACAAGTCTCAAATCTCACTTGTATCTGGAAAGTGTTCTAGTAGATGTTCTTAACTGATTTTTTGTGATAATGGCACAGAAAGAAAATCTTTGAATGAAGCCTTTTCTGGCATGGGAAAGATCAAATATTTGGTGATATCAAATTTTTTTTAGAAACCAATGGAACCATAGCTAGCAGTTGCTTATCCATTTACAAATTCTGAAATCTTTCTTTCCATACAAAGATGGTATGACTGAAAGGACTTGCAGTAGAGGAGGTTTGAGAGATATATTAAAAATGTAAAGGCTCACTTGAAGTAGGTCAAAACAGCCATCAGCCTGAGTCTTTAAATTAGACCTGCAGCCTGGTTTACAAAATTTCTCTGAAATGGGTGAAAGAAAGGTGATAACTAACTTTCCCATTGAACACCAATATTCAAAATTTAAACCTTAACATGCCTATTTCAGCCATTGTCCCAAAGACATTTAGATATATTTCCTGAGGCACAAATTTTGTAGTGTCTCAAGGTACTCACACTGCTCTCAAAGTGTACGAATATCATTCTCCAAACACATTAAGCTGTCCTACTCCTCCAGCTCAAGCAGAATTCAGAATTCATCAATTAAGTCTGAAAGATCAAGGGCATCTGCAGATCATGAGCTGGCATGCAGACTCTCACAGGGTAACCAGCTTTCCTGATCTTCTGACCTGCAAGCTAATATTTTCCATAGCCAAGAATCACAAAATGTCCCACAGGCCTCGGGGAAAGAGTTTTGGGGTCATCTCACTAGTGGAGTCAGTACTCCATTGCTGATAGAAATGGGAATAGTAAATTGGGCTCTGCAGCCTGTCCTTAGTGGATCCTGAATTCTGTGAATTAACTCTGCTGACTGCTGGTGTTTTTGGCTGTTGATATACAAGTTCAGCTCAGTATTTAGAGCTCCTGGATGAAGAACTATAAAAGCTAGAACTATTTCCCCACCATTGGAGCTCCATTGCCCTCAGTCTCTCCCACACTCACACAGAGGTAGGAAAAGCTTTTTGTAGCATCTTTTACAGAACTTACTAAAGACATACCTCCAAGATAAGGTTCAAAATTTCTTTGGCACAAGGGCTCTCAATCCAGGGAGTTTCGGAAATCATCAGGCTACCTAATATACATTTCAAAAACAATGAAATTGTTATTATTTTCAGAAAAAAATTGAAGTTTCATCAATATATAATTTTGATTCATCCATGCCAGCACTTAGCCATCAAATAGGAGTTATTTTCTTCCTCTCTCTGCTGGATAAATAACTATCCACACAGTATCAAAGAGCTTCAGCAGGAGAGCCCCATGTACACTGTTCGATGGATCTGTAGTCAAGGTAAAAAATATCCTGGCTGTCAATACTGAAGGAAAAGAAGCATACCACTCCAGGTTGCACTTGGCTATTCAAGTCACACTTTTCCCTTATAATCTTTCACTTTCACTCATAGGAAGTATGCAGATGCCTATCTGAGGTTTGGAGGCTACATGCTGGAGTGAGGTTGGCATAGCCAAACCACCACGCTTATATTCAGTGTGTAACCAAAGATTTCAACCACCGAAGGAAACTGGAACTGTGAAATATGATTCAGGGAGAATACAGTTTAATCATTAGAGTGCTAATTCTAGGAAAATCCCTCCATGTAACAGTGAAACTAGATGTCTCCTCACCACAGAAGGATAGATAGAATTTCTGCTGTGAAAAGAAAGTGCTGAATTTCACATAATTATCTACACCTGCATGAAGTGATGTCAGGTGAGAGTGTGGAACAGTAATCAAAATAAAATTAAAAACTTCTCTTTGACCTAATGAGTGGCTAAGACAACAGATATTTTGAAGAAAATATGTTTGGCCTGAGTATGCACATAGAAACAGCTTTTTAATTTATCACACCAAGTGGAGATACAGCAAGTCTTGCTGAAGGGCCAGATGGCCTGGGCTCTTAATTGGTATATGCAATTTGTTGTTCTTGCAGAATAGATCTCTCTCATCTTCACAGAATGAAATACTTTTCCACAGGTTTCACATTAAATTACTGGGAATAGGCAGTGAGAGTGCAGTTGCTGTAGGTGCAATGGGTTTTTCATTTTATTTATCACTACCTTAATTTCAAAATTTCTACAACAAACAGTTGGTCTAGAAAAAACAAGTATCCCTAGGCATTTTCCTTATGCTAGGTACTCCAAGAAATCAGAGAGAAGCTACCTCTCAAGACAAAGGAAAAAAAGATTTTGTCCTTAACTTACTCTATCTCCACTTCTAGGTAGACTAAAAACCCTCTCTGGAAAAAGATTTCTAAATAAAAAGAACAGGAAGCTTAATCTCAACATTCGCTGAAACACCAGCCTCATTCTGAACCTGGGAATCTGTGAGAGCAGCTTTTCTTTTGACTGGCACTGAAGAATAATAGATCTTTCAAATGTTTTCTAATTCAGCATTGTTAGATTTTTGCATTCAGAATTTATATATAAGGTAAGAAAGGGTAAGAAGAGCAAATCTCCAAGTCGTTGCGTATAGTTTCTAGCTTGTCATATCTGTCCAGGTGTTTAGAGCTTAACTATAGCACCGATGATAAAAAGCCCCATGCCAGCAGAAATACTACCATTTCTTGCTTCTTTCTTGCCTGCATTTCCTGTTATTTCAACAAAGTCTTAAAAGACTATACCCAGTAGTACAAATTGACTGCTTGTCATGAAAGAAAGGAACTTAGAAGAGCATTTTGTGTTTTGCCCAAGAAAAAAGCCCAGGTATAGTACCTCCAATGGCAACTGCCAATGTGAGGTATTAAAGCATATTTCACAGCTAATGGATAGTATTACTATAGTGCACAGACTCAGAAGTGGAAGAAAGTCTGACATCACAAGCACAATACTCATGAAAGTTAGCAGAAGCCTTACATCAAATTCAGTATATACTAAATATGGGGTTCTTTTTGCTGTAGTTTGCACTTTTGCTCTTCTGGTATACCAATGGAATTCACCCAGCCTCCCTCTGAAAAAAATGTCTAGATTAAATATCTGCTTTCCCATTCCATTTTTTTTGCCATCCCAGAAGAATATACCTGTTGCTGAAGGTAGCCCTGAAGCTATAATTAGTACGTAAATACAGGAGGAGTATTTTAAATAAGGAGTTTTATGAGGACATTGTTAATACACACCAGTAGCAGTATCTTAGGACAGGTTATCTTATTTCTAAACAGCACACATGACCCTTATGCTGAGAGCCTTATGTTAGGATCTTGCTAAATTCCACTGTAGAAGCAACCAGCAGTTAACTCTCTCTCTTGGTCTTCTTGTTTGATTTCAATAGCAAAAGCAAATTTCTTATGGTTGGAATAATGGGATATGAAGAAACAAGAGCCAAAGTGCAGGAAGTTATGGTTAAGCAGAAGAAAATAATTCTGTTTTGCTTTGGTGTCTGCTTTTTCTTTCATAATAATAGGCTAAATAAAAGAGGTATAGTAGGAAAATGAAAACCTTAAAATGCACATAAACTGATATAAAAATGGTTTTATACTTTTCCTACTTGGATCTTAATCCTCCCATTTTTACACAAAAAGAAAGTTTTTAGTTTAAACTATTCTTGCATACACTCCAAAAACTTCAAAAGGAAGCCTTCATCACTTGAGCTCGGATGTTCTTTTTAAGAGTTGAATGGCTTGACACGGTTATCTTTACAGTGCTCTTCTACAGAAAGCTGTTTTGTTCTGCTCACTTTAGCAACACAGTATATATCTTGTCTCTGATAGTTCCTGTAACAGCAAGATATCCAATTCCCAAATTGTTTCTTGCTCTTTACTCACAAGGCCATAGCATTGTGCATTTAGATGGTGGCAGAATATGGATGAGCCAAGGCACAGTAGCATTCCAGATTTTCTGCAACCCACATTTTCCTTATAATACAACAACAGTGAAAGTCATTACTATGTTTTCTATTGCAATAAGAAAAATTTTCTGATCCAATATTAGAAACTTTCTTTTGCATACAGATGCACAAAATCTGACTGATAATCTATTCTTGAGTCTTGAAAAAGATCTTTTGCCATATGGAAAGGAAATGCACAAAAAATGAAATCCAGATTAAGGAAATATCATTGAGATCTAAATATTGATATGAATTCCTTTACAGATTGATGATTCCTGGGGGTACTGCTCAGCTCCTGACATACCTTGACATATTTGACTCTAAAGTATCAAATCAATTTAATCTCTACATTTATACTGGTTGTGCCCTATGCATATCATCTTGTGTTTTACAGAGATGAATTCTCAATGTATCATTTTATTGCCAATGCCTCTTACTCAGGGGCAGTATACCAGAAATGGTGGTGCTTTACTGCAACCATGTTAGACTGCCATCCCAAAATTATGGTAATATTTTGCAGACTCAGTAAAACAGCAGATTGTGTTAGATTTAGTTAGTCCGTATTTTCAAACCACCATTTCAGATTTAACTGGAAAAGGAAATATATTCCTCATAAAAAGGTTTTACAATGTTTCCCAAAAGTTTCATTAAGACACCGTGGAGGTCTAGAGAAAAGGCTCAGCAAATAAAAATGGACAAAAGAATAGTTACGTGAGAAAGATCATGTAATATCTTAAATTATTCTCTCCCAAACAAGTAATAAAAAATTTTTGTGGACATTAGCCTGGCGGGCACATTTTATTTTTTTTCCCCCCTGTCTATTGCACCTTTGTTCTAATCTCTTTTAGACCCTCAAAGCTGTGTAAGAGCATAGATATTTCACTGTATTTTTATCACAGAGTGAATGGGTCATCTCAAGAGAATATTTAAGCATGCTAAGATTAACTTGCATTTGATTTCATGCATCTCCTTTGTGCTTGCGGAGATACAATGTCAAAATAGGCATTGACAGATTAAATCTTTTCTAAGAGAGTGGTGAGGCACTGAACAGGTTGCCCAGAGAAGCTGTGGATGCCCATCCCTGGAAGTGTTCTAGGTCAGATTGGATGAGGCTCTGAACAAACTGTTTTAGTAGAAGGTGTCCCTTCCCATGGCAAGGGGGGTTTGTAACTAGATGAACTTTAAGGTCCGTTCCAATCCAAAACATTATAGGAAAAATGTTAATTGCGCTATACCCAACACCTCCAGGACTCATTCTTGTCTCAAAGCATTGTCAAAATCTTACCTCCCTTGTGCTTCTGAGCATGTACTAAAGGCCCAGTTCTATATACAAATATATTGAGATTTGTATGTATGTATCTATATCTGCATTTGAGCACGTTTTTCTGTGAAAATATGCACACATGGGGATAAAAAATGTAGACAATAGGTCAGATACATATGTGAAGACAATGAACTCAGTAGCATGTTCTGCCCTTGATTGAAGTCTAGAAAGCTTGAGAACATCCCTCTTTGGAAAAAGCTGACGTGGAAACTTAACAGCAAGAAGGTCTTTCAACCTTTAGAAAAAAAAAAGGGGGACAGTAATTTATTCTTCTGTCTTGCATATTTTAAGCTTTAAAAATGTTAACCACTTTTGTTTCTTATTCCAGAAACATGAAGTTTTAGGCAGTATTGTTGCTCTCTGGTAAAATTAATACATTTTACCATAGGATCTTAGACTTTCAGCAACATTTTCATGCTTTATTCCTGGGAATTCCAATATTTATTTGTATAACAAATAGCACAGCTGAGACAGCACAAAAGCAAAAATAGCACAACTAGCAAAAAAAGCTGAGATACCAAAAGCCTGCTCTGCCTCAGCCTTTACCAACAGAGTCTCTGAGGTCTTTCTGCCTGGAGATAATGTTCAAGGAAGATGCAATATACCAGAAAGGAAAATTATTCTTTCAGGGATTGCTTGATAAATCTCACCATATGCAAGTCCATAATTCCTAATGAGATGGATCTGGGGTGCTAAGAAAGCTGCAAGACATCATTTAATCAAGGAAGGCCCACAATGGGTGAAGAAAAACAAATATGGCACTCATCCTCAGTAAAAGTATGAAGCATGACTCAAGGTTTTGCCTAACATTCATGCACATGAAATCATGGAATGAGTATTTTTGATGCACATTTTGGGAAAAGAAGTAAAAAGTAACTGGAATGGTGACCATCATGCATTTACCAGGAATTAAGGTTACAAAATCAGCCTGATTTCCTTCTGGTTGAAACGACTAAATTTGTACATGAAGAGTGAGAAGTGAAAGTCAGTTACCTTGACCAAGGTTTTCTGGATGATGTCTCAGTTCATCTTTAAGACCAAGATAGGTTGACTACTACATGGGTAATAAATGGTTTAAAAGGGTATTGGACACTGGTTAAAAGCAAAGTACCACAGTGTCCAAGTTTAGAACAAATTTGGGGGAAAACCTCCAAAGGAGTCCCCCCCAGGGAACAAACCCCCCCACGACTCCTCCCCCCTACCGGGCTTGGAAAGAATTTTCCCTCAGAGGGAAAAGTGGAAAAAACCGATTTATTAATGAACACAGGAAAACACTTCCCAGCACCAAGAAAACAATTCACCAAAGTGAGCGAGGATCGATGAGCTCAGACAGCCGCCGCTGGGAAGGGCGAAGAGCCTCCCTTGCGGGCTCCAACAGCCCTGCAGGTCTCGTCCGGAGCCAGCACAGATCCTGGAGACAAGAGGAAGAAGAGAGGGGAAGGGAAAAAAAAAACAAAAACAGCAGCAGCAAGCCAGCAGCAGCAAGGCAGCAAACAGGGGGGAGCTGTCAACAGCTCCGTGCAGACAGCGAGGTGGGGGTGGGGAAGCAGGGAGAAGGGGTAGACACAACATCAACCCGGGACACACAGGAATCTATACTGGTTTAATACATTTATCAATTACCTGGAGGAAATGGAGTGCTCTCTCATCAAGTTTGTAGAGTATTCCAACCTGAGGTGAGCTGTGAAGTACACACAAGAGACAAGGTGCATCTGGATGGTTATGGAGCAACTTCTGGTAGCAGATGAGATACAACAGGTATAAACTGAAATAAGAGAGTTCCATTTGATGAAACTTTTCCCCCATGAGGAGAATCAAAAAGTGGAACAGTATACCTGGAGAGGTTTTACAGTCTCCAACCTTACTGGTTTTCAAGACTCAAGTGGATAAAACCAAGAGAAAGTCGGTCTCAAGTCAGCAGTGGCCCTGCTTGGAGCTGGAGGTTGGATTAGAGATTTTCCATGGTGCCTTCCAGCCACTGTGATTGTTTGCTACCTACATATGGCAGTGTAACCACCTCTTTATACAGATATACATTAAGTCTTTCTGTTTAAGACTATAAAAACACTGAGAGACTGTGCAGTTTCTATAGACACTCATTGTCAAATATAATCTACTGACCTACATAGTGCCAAAAAAGGCTGTAGCTACTGAGCTGCCATTCCCTTTTTTAAAAATTCCCTCTTTGTGAAATAAAAGGTTATAGATTTTACAACTAAATTCAGTTGTCATTTTCCCAAGGAAATATTAGAGAACACTGACATTTTTAGAACTGAGTAAAGAATTCATGTTCAAATCAAAACAAGTTTAATGGAATTTGCTATTCTTAACAGCAAGGAGGATAAAAAGTTTTTACTGAATGCTCTGTTTTTCTCTACAGAGAATGTGTCAATCATCTGCTGCATGAATAGAGTAAGCAGGGAAAAAGGAGACATTTTGCCAGGAAAAGATGACTTATGAATACAGAACTATGATTAGTTTAATTTTTAAAAATTAACAGTAATGAGGTTGGTAAGATACACTTATTAAACAAAAGTGACAAATTTACTTAGCTACAACCTCTTCAGATCCACATAGCTCAGGGACCCTACTCACTTGTTTTCCCTCCCACTTTCCTTGTATGTGGCATCACCACTAATCCTGGTGTCATTTAAAGACAATGTCTCCTGTCAGTGCAATATTGTGTTTCAGATAGTAATTTAAAGCATATGAGTGTAGGAGGCTTTGGCCTCAGAAATTCATGTTTTTCTGAGCCATGCAAACCTCCCAAACACACAGGCTAAGAAATCCCTAAATACTGCTGCTCTCATTAAATTGTTACAGTGAGCAAAACAAACAAAAAAGAACATATAAAAAAAACCAAAGGGCTTTTACAAATTACACATCAGGAACAGAATAGTTTCGGGTTCATTTTTCTGAACTGCTCTCTTGGAAAGAGTGGGAATGTAATTGACTTCTCTCCTATCTCTCACTGGTGGGTAAAGCCATTGACAAAGTCATGCCAGAAAAATAACAAAACAGCATACCTGCCAAAATCCTGGAGCCTTTGCAATCAGGCTTTGAGCCAGGTCATAGCATTTAGAAAGCAGCAGCAGCAGTAAAAGACTGTCTCCCCATGGCAATGGATTGGCTGCTTCTAAATGCTGAAATTACTCAAACTCCAGCAGTCAATGCCTCAGGGTTGCCGTCCCATTTAAGTGACATTTATTAAAAAATGCTTTTATAGTTGTACAATGACTTACTGTTATGAAGACCCGAAGAGCAGTAATGACAAATTGTTTGTCTACTAAGGACTAGTGGCAAAATACTAAACAGGGTTACAACTCCACTGCTTTTAAAAAATGTATGGATTCATTTTTTTAGGAGAAATCCTGCCCTACGCTGGTTCAGTCTGCACATGAAAATGAGTTGTGAATGCACAAGGACACTATCTGTATCAGACCAATTATGAAACCACCTGGTTGTCCTGGCAGTCCAACAGGGGGCCTGCCAAGAGGCTGCAGAGGCAAGTGGACAGCAGAGTCCTTCTGGGGCCTGAGGCACCTTATGTACTACCTGATGTCTGCACTTAACAGCTGAAGCTGAAACAAGACCCAGTATTAGCACTTTCTACCATAAGGTAATTAAACGCTAATTAATAAATTTATAAATGCTACTCTCTAAATTCTTTAGGAGTCCCTTCCAATATACAATTTTTTAGTTTTATTTGTATACTGGTTCTATTGTTCCTTAGTGACGTTCTTGCATTTCCAGCCACAGTTTCTACTGTGGCTTACCTGGCAGCCAGGTAACTCTGGGCAAAATTCCAGTTAGAAAAGCCCCTAGGAGAAATATAGATTTACTTGTCAAACTAATTTGCAATGGGGACTTGAGTATTTTGAAGGATGCAGAAGTAATTTCATTCTTTGAGGTGAAAAGAGAAAATAATGCTATGCTTGTATAGCAAAATCTCTGTAGACAATGTTAGGCCTCAACTGTATTAGAAAATAAAGAATATAATGAAAACATCACCAAAAAGATTGAAGTTAACCATTTTCACACATAAATACCACACAAAAAAATGAACTACATGAATGCACTTCAGATTTAAATTTGAAAAATACTTTATTTCCAAAACTCTTTTTTAAAAAATATTGTCTGCTTTCCAAATTGCAGAATGTTTTCCATAAGACAAAGTCAGCTTGGGAGCTTAGGAAGATTTTTCTTGCTTTAATTTTAAGAACATAAATTTTCCAAATATGTTTTTCTTTTCTGTATATTGTCTTATTTTGAAAAGAACAGCAGACTTTAAAATAGTTTGGGTTTTTTTCCCTATATCTATTTTTCTTATTTAAATAAAAAATTGTGTAAGTATGGGATGCTCAGTATTTTAGGTGTACTTTATATACAGTTAGTGAGAAACCTGTGCTTCCTTCCTAGCCTTCCTACAACATTACGACACCATGATTTTTAACTGGTTAGATTAGCAGGGCTCAGTTTTATTATTGTAGCTGTATTGCCTAGATGGATATGGTTTCAGTCTTTGGAAATAAGGAAAAAAATGATAGCTGGAGTGTGGGAAATATTTTAGGAACCCCTACTCTCATTCAGATCTCCTAGACAGTTAAGGGCACATTCCCTAATATGTTTGTACTCCAATACTACATTTGTTTATTGGTTAAGTAGATTGTTTACTTCTTATTTCTTTTTAAAAATGCCTCATTTCTACATTTGCTGCCAACCCAAGAGAACATTCTATACCAAATTGTCTCAAAATTAGTGGAAAGATTTAGGGTGCTCCATGATTGATGCCTGAGTAAGGGCAGGTCTGTGTTAACACCATTTTCTTGGTACAAATTTCCCAGTGCTAGAAGTAGAGAAGAATACATTCATGTCCTGAGTTTTGGGCAATTATCTAGATATAGCTTTATCTTTCCTGCCTCTGACGTGGTCTTCTGGTGCAAGTGGAATTTAAACTTTAATATTAGTTGAAAGTTAAGTGCTTCATTGCAAACAGAGGAAACATGATTTATTAATCTGTACATGAAAGATATTTAGTACAATTAAAATCCTATAACTGTCCATGTTTTGAAAACAATAATTTCACAATTATAAGCCACACCTTTTTCATTGAAGAATCCAGCCTACCCCAGTAGTGTGGCTTATATTCAGGTGCGGCTTATCTACGGACAAATCCCAGCGAAATGCCAATCCGGAAGTGAGAGCCGGCTCAGAGGGCACCTGGGGCTGCCTTTAAAGGCTTCGCTGGTCTATGAAAACTGTTGCAACTTGAGCACCTGACACCAAACCCAGCTGGCAGCGATTCTGTTACTAATTTGTTACTTTGCTACACATGGATCTTCACTTAATAAAAAAAAAAAAAAAGAAAAAGAAAAAAAAAGTTGCGGCTTATATTCAGGTGCGGTTTATATATGGACAGATCCCGTGGTCTACCCAGCTACAAAAGGTGCTGCTTATAATCAGGTGTGGCTTATAATCGTGAAATTACTGTACTTCCTCAGGAGCCACAATTTCTACTAGAAGACATAGGCTATAATAGGGCAAAATTATAGTAGAGGAAAAACAGGAGCAATGTTTTGATTCTAACAAAATGGCCAGATTTACTCTGAATATATCTCTGCATTCATAGCCTGATTCAAAGGTTACAGAACTTGATGAAAAATCTCTCATTTATTAGAAGGATCTGTGGCATGGGTCCTAAAAAAATTCTAACTCTTCCATCTGCTGAGTGTTGTGGTAAATCCTAGATTTCTTCATTAAATTGCTAAATATATGAAAGAGTGTTGTCAAGTATAAATACGAAATTCAACAGAAAACACAAATTTCCCCTGAGCAGTAATGTTGCTCTTTCTACACATAACCCATTGCTCCCTTTATTTCTATTGATGTTTTCATATTACCAAATGCAATGAAGAAAATTAATGGAATAAGATGACTCCTGGTGTCTCAATCCTGATCCCAGTGTTCTAAGCCTTTGCTTAATTAAAGGAATAATGCATTCCCTATGTAATTAATCTGTGCTGGTACTGCAGGAACAGCTGTAATTTTCTAGCCCACTACTATAATATTTCCATTCAGCAGCATATGAAATGTTCATATAGAAACCAGATAGGGCTTAAAAGTGCTTCTAAATTTGATGGGAGTGGTGCACCAAAGAAACATTATTGACTCCTAGTAACAGATTTTAGGGTCAATAAGGAGTTATTGGACATTTTCCTAGGTCAGGGGTTCTTAGCAAAGAAAGACTTGTTATTTCATTCCGTGTTTTACTTGCTGCTTTGGACTAAACCAACCACAAATATTGAGGTAAAAATATTGCTGGTGGATTGTCAGTAGCATTGCTGATTTGGTGGACCTATATTACTGCAGTCAGATCTAATATTCTCCAGGAAAATTAGCAACTGGTAGCAGCATTGAGTGTAATGAACAACAGTGAGGATGCCCTTACCTGCCTCCTCTTATTAATAAAGCCTTAAAATAGGTACATGTCTTTCAAAGTCCAAAGTATAGTATTAATTGATGAAAACTGTGCTCTTTAGTGATCAGGGACCAGGAATATAAGGTCAAAACATGTAGGGGTCCATCCACACTTTATAGCCTATCCCCATTTTAACCTTGTGGGCAGTTCACTCACTTTCACCTGCATTAGTCTTCTCCAATAAAATGTAAATGTCTTGGGCCAAAGTCTAGCAAGAGTTCAGTGAGTTAAGGGTCCTTGCAGAAAGCAGATGAGTGTCCTAGGTTACAATGTAAAGATGTGCCCAAAGGTATGTATTCAATCACCATCTCCATGAACTGTTAAAAACAGGAGAGGCAGTGTTTTCTTTGCCTCCTCCCCTGGACTATCTCCTGTTAATGGGCCATCAATGCCCTGCCCCATGAGTCATAGATAATTCCCTCCGGGAGATATTCCCATTTAATGGACCATCAAGGACCCATCGCATGACTGATAAAATAACATCATCCGATTGTAAGATGCTCTGCCCAGGGGGAGGAGCCAAGCATTCCCACCTGAATATAATGTGGGCCTGGGAGACAGCCGGTAGCTCTCTTACCCTTCCAGAAGACAAGAGCTACTTGATCTTTTCTACAGGATCGCCACTTCAGCAAGACTACTTCATCTGGACTGCTGCCACTACCCTAACTAGCAGGGTGTCAGGTTGTATTCTGACTCTGTCAGTGTTTTTCTTTTTTATTTTTTTTTTGTACTACTGCATTTATTTTACTTCTTTTTTTCCTATTAAATTGTATTTCTGACTTGGAGTCTCGCTGGTTTTGCTTTCAAATTAGTACAATGAGCCATGACCAAAATCCCAGTTAAATAAGTTCATATTAAAGTCCATCTGTCCTCCAAAAGGCTTGAAGAAAATATGCAAGAACATTGAAAAACCCAAATAACTCTAAAACAGGTTCTTCACATTGCTTAAAGTTTGTTTTAATTCTAGTTATGTTTATCACATTTTCATGAATTGAATGCTCTGACTTGTCCTTGCTATAAGCTCTTTTGCTTTACATGTCTCCCACATTTCTGAGTTAGTTCCCAAAAACAATCATTCAATAGGAATAACTAAGGAAAGCTTAGAAAGATCACTGGATTTTAGTTCTTTTCTTCAGCTATTCACATTAAACATCCTGCAGTCAGGAAAGTAGGGTTGTTTTTATGCATATGGAATGTAGTTTTGAAGTCAGAAATGAATAGAAATTTCTCCTTCATTGTGTGCTAAACATGGGCATGAATGTGCAGACACATATGCATAAAACAAAAATAGCTCAAGAAAAGAGACTGAGGTTTTGAATATGTATAGAATCATCTATTCATGACAGCAATCACAATGTTTGTTATCTTAAGGTGACAGAATGAATAAGGCTCTACTGAATTTGGGTAATATAATTTAATAACATTAGCACTGTTCTACAAGCATGGGATTTTGTAGTATCACTTAACTGGTTTATGTCAAAAAAGAAAAAAAATAAAGACTAGACTAAAATACCTGAGTGAGTAGATCTGATTTTACATTCTTATATTCATTTTTTTAATACCTCTTCTCTTTTGGGAGGTTATACTAGTTTTGGCTGATGTAGTTTTCTTCATAATAGCTGGTATGGGGTTGTGTTTAGAATTTGTGCTGAGCACAGAGTTGATGATATAGAGATATTTTTGTTACTGCTGAACAGGGCTTGCACAAAGCCAAGGCCTTTTTTTCTTTCATACTGCCACACTGGCAAGGAATGTGGGGGTGCTTGGGAGGAGACCCAGCCAGGACAGGTGACCCCAACTGACCAGAGGGATATTCCAGACCACATGACATCATGGTCAGTAAATAATGTGTGAGCAAGAAGGAGGAAGGGATGTTTGAAATGATGGAATTTGTATTCCCATATAATGGTTACATGTGATGGGGCTCTGCTCTCCTGGAGATGGCTGGACATCTGCCTGCCCACGGGAAGCAGTGCATTCCTTGCTTTTCTTTGCCTGAATATGTGGCTTTTGCTTTCCTTATTAAACTCTCTTCATCTCAATCCATGCATTTTCCAGCTTTTACCCTTCCAATTCTCTTCCTAATCCTATTAGTGAGGGAGTGAGGGAATGGCTATGTGGGACTTGGCTGCTGGCTGGGGTTAAACCATGACAGAAGTTCCACTCAAATGAATAAAATTTCCAGAAGAGAAATAAAATGGATGAAAGAGAGCATCCTATTCATAAAGTCCAAAATTCTTTGTCACTGGAAACATAAATTTCTCCCACTTTAAATGGAAAAATTATATCTTGGGCTAAGTTGTTACTCAGCGACAAAAATTGCTCTTTAAAAAATAGGAATATTGTTGTGAAGACACAAGATTGCTCTTTCATGAGTTCTAGGGTTAAAAAAAAATAAAAGATTTGTTGCCTTGGGAACTATGGTGTCTCCTCTGCTTCCTGCAACGATTACTTTTTTCCTTTTCTTGTATTTTTTTTTCTTTAATTACTTGTTGCCTCTTCTATATATACTTACGGGAACACAGGCGCACACGAATAGACTGTACTACCATTTTCAAACAATTTGCATTCATACAGCAATCATTTGCAGTGTGGAAAAGCTGATGTCTGACAAGAATTTAAAAGCACATTGAAGAGGGTGGAGACATCTACATGTAATACTTTGTAGATACATAGAACGGGCAAAACTTTTGATTATTTGGTTTCGCTTGGAAATTAGTTAAAGTGCTTATTCTTGCACTACTGCAGCAGACTTCAGAAGGGCTTCCCCTGCTAAGTTTGTTCAAAGTATGCCTAATTAGTTAAAATAAAATTAGTTTAAAATATAAATATTCAGCATTAATGTGTTTTAATTTGCTCTGAGATTGTCTAGTGAATGCTTCCTCTTTTGCAGAAGTAAGGAGTTGTAAGACACTGGTATATTCCTGTTTTCACTAACCCACTCTTGTCTGAGCTGCTGAACAAGATAGTAGTGTTGTGAATAGATTTAGTATGCTCCACCATAACTTGCATGGCCATAGATTTTGCACATCAGATGGAATGGAAGATAACATTTGTGAGAAAATCCACTATTTGATATTATGACACTGTCCTGGTTTAGGGGACAGGTGTTGCCAGAAAAAAGGCAGGAGCTTTTCCTAAAGTGGAGAGTAAAAAACCCCTCCCTCCCAGTTTACTATAACTTGGAATTTAAGGGGCTCTCAGGCAGAAAAGTATGGGTTTAGGAATAACAGTTCTTTACTGATGCATCTACAAGACAAACAAGAACATAATATTAAAAAAAACCCCAAAAACAAACCAAAGAAACAACGATAAGACAGAACGAAACTCAGTCCCTTTTTCCAGTCACAGACGCTCTTCTCCTCCACGTGGTCCCAGTGGCGAGCGGGGTGGGCCCCTCACAGCCGAGGCAAGACAGCAGGAGCAGGGAGGCGAGGCAGCGGGGCTGTGTCCCCATTGGGAGAAGGGTGAAGGAAAACACTGCTCACTGCACTCGGGTCCCAGTGCTCATCTCTGTTCTCAGGAGCAGGAGGTGGTAGCAGTTCGGGGGGGGGCGGTGTGCAGAGAAGATCCGAACCGCAGAGAAGAAAAAAGGAACCTCTCTCCTCTGCGTTCCAGCTGGCGAGTGTTCCCCCAGGGAGGAGAAATCAACTCAAACCCCTCAGCCACCAGCAAAGCCAGCCCCCCATCCCCATCCTTTGTCTTGAGCAATTAACAACTCCAGTGCCGCCCTGCTAGGCCTTTAACATGATAATGGGAAAAATTCTCAGCTTTTTTACCAAGGGAAAGAGAAGATCCACCCTGCCCCCAACTCCCAACACATTGCATAGTTCCATTTAAAAAAAAATTTAAAATTGCAAACTTTTACATAATGTTAATAGTCCCTCTTCTCCTCTACCCCAAATCTTAAAAAATGCAAAATATCAAAGTCATAAAAGTCAAACTTCAGAAATGTCACAACTGTGCGTCCTTTTAATTTCATGTGTTCACTTCTCCCATTCACACTTGTACACTGGTACTAGTAAATAAATCTTTGATACTTCTGTTTTCCTCACAAGGTCTCTGCTCCTCCCCACATACCTGAAATTATATTCAGAACAACTGGCTTCTTTCCAATGATCAAATAATGTTTCAGGTTTTCACTTAGCATACACTGTGTTTTCAAAGAAAGTCCAATAAAAGAGACGAACTACAGAATTCATGGCAGAACCTATTTCTCCAGCTTCCAAATCTACTGATGAAGATGTGGTTTGGTCTTGGCAGCTTGTCATCTTGTCCACTTCTGCTGGATCCAAAACCAGAGCAATTTCTTCCTTGACAAAATCAGGTTTCACATTTGGGGTAGAACCTCCCGTGCATGGGTATTTTACAAAGGAATGAGGTCATTATTGAATTAGAGTCCCCATGCAGGTTCAGGAAAGCACAGATCCCAGGTGCTGCAGGTACAGCTTTGAGCACATCTCCCAGAGAGCCTTCAGGGCCTTCATTAGAGCATCACAATCTTCTTCATGGACTATGAGAGACGGGAACTTCTTCAGGGCACAGTCCAGTTCAGGCCCCTTCCCAAAGGGATTTTAACCTGGAGAAGTTAGGTAGAAAAAAATACAAATGAGGTAGCCAAATTTTCCAAAAGTGAGCACTCTGTATATATCCCCTCACAGTGTAATTTATTGTCAGGATTAATTTTGAATGTGGCTTTTAAAATGCCACTATGATGCACAATTCAAAGAACAAGAGTTAAATTCAAGAGCTATTGTTATAAACTCCGTCTTCACTACCTCAGAATGCTTACTAGAGGAAGCAGAACTGTCCACTGTCTCATCCTGTTCCTTCCAGTTCTCTTTCCATCTGCTGATTTTGGCGTCACAAGCTTTTATGTTACTATAAAGCAGAAAAAAACAAGAAAAAAACCACAAAAGTCGTTTTGATCTCTTCATGCTTTCCTGTACACACTGATGTTGTCAGACAATAGCAGAAGTGCTCCTGTTGCCACAAGGAGGGGAAACATTGAGATAGCACTAGGGTTGGAATGTGAAAGCATGAAATGGAAGAGACAGTGTAAATAATTTATGAACTTATGATGACCTTCTTGACCATATATTGGCCTTCCTCACAACAAGGATGATGAAGCACTGGAACACACATCCCAGAGTTATGGATGTCCCATCCCTGGAAATGTTCAAGGCTAGGTTGGAACAGGCTCTTAGCAGCCTATTCTAGTGGAAGGCGACGTTAATCATGGCAGGGGGATTGGAACTAGGTGATCTTTATGGTCTCTTCCAACCCAAACTGTTCTATTATTCTATGATTTTCATACAGAAAATTATTTATAAATAAAAAGGAAATGCATTTCAGAGGCATTATCTGAGAAACAATTTAAAAAGTCTCAGCAAACACAAAAGATAACAAAAGGCCAGCACTCCATGGCTATTGGCTAAAAGCATAATTCAGCCATAATACTTCATAATAATAGAGTCATCCATTTAGTTAAATGCTATGTCATGACTCGTCATATCCATGAAGCAGAAAATGCAAGGTAAAGTAGTATTTATATTCACCAAACAGCAAAGTTCAAATGAAATCCAAACTGTTTGAGTCAATATATCCACAAATCATACTTATAGGTAGTCTGTTAATCCAGTAATTAAATTGAGGTGCTTTAAAAAGTCAAAGAAAAAATGATATAAGGTGACAAGCCTTTCAGTGATACTATCCTGAACTTCTTTTCAGTCTTCAGGTTTATGCCTAGGAAGTAGAGAAGAGAGGAGAAAGAAAAGAGATTATTTTGATAGATGGGCAGTACAACCAGAAAAGATTGAAATCTTCCTGGCCTCCCCACAGATCTTACACATTAGTGTCTACTAACAAATTCTAGAGGTCTGGACATCTCTGGTCATGGTTCTGGGCAGTCTGCTCTAGGTTAGCTCTGCTTAAGCAGGTGGGTTGTATCAGATGACTTCCAGAAATCCATTCCAACCTTAAACATTGCATGATTTCATGATTTGATCACATGTGATTTTTTATCACAGTGCTAAGTCTTGTATTGCATTCTTGCATGGAAAGCAAAGTACACTGACCAAACATATGAGGTCAGAGTCCTCCTCAATGCAGTCTACAATAATACTGTTATTGTTTCAATGCAGCTACCGTTTCATCCAGAGATAAATTTGGGTTTTATTGCAGAATTTTTATTATATACTTAAAGTATTTAGAAAGAATTCTAGTATTTCCCAAAGTTTAAGAGGAACAGATTACCTTTGGAAAATACTGACACCAGTAGCAGCAAAACACCATCTTGATTTCATGGGACTATAAACATTTTTATCCGCAACTTCCATTGATCAGAAATGCTAAGTCCCACTGGAGGCTGATCTTGTAGCATCTTAGTTAAGAAGTATGAGAGTAAGATTTTTCAGTCTACAGTTGCTGAACCAGAAAATACAGTCACTTCAAGATAGACATAATCAATAGACCAAGAACAGCATCAAGCCCCATTAGTAAACATGTATTAAGGAACCACATGTGCATACAGTCTGTGGGTGGTACTCATGGAACTGTCCAGGACCAATGGGATCTGATGTAGTCTGTAAAGGAGGAGAATAAAATATAATGTTTAAGTGCTCTGTGAGCAACACATTGAATTTCTGGGAGTGACTACTGATGAATCACAAAGTCTTTCAAAGTATTCTTCATAAATGCAACTATATAAAAGGTATAAGGACAACATTTTCAGTTGACCTAAGTGTATTCATATCTAATATTTTTATAGATAAGGTAGAAAGGCTGTGTTATTTACATTACAGTAGAAGACATATACTTTTTTTTAATCATAAGACAATGGCATTGTCAGCATGACATTTATCTTCTGTAATAGAACACAAAAAGAAAAGAGGAACAAGAATTTTAGCAAGGCAGAAACCCTGCACATCAATTTTTTTCATGGATAAGTTATCACTGAGTTTAAAATTGTGGCAATATCTTTTCACTAATCAAAACAAAATTTCCGACACACAAAACACATTCATACTTACTATATCTAATCTATAGCTAGATCAAGCTATAGATATAGATATTGATAAAAATTTGTACTGTGTTTTATTTATATTTCAGGAAGCAACAAGCAGCATTGTGGTGATCCATAAAATAACTACATTTATCTACTAAAAAGATATAGCTTACATTATTTCAGAAAAAAATGGCAAGCTGGTTTGGTATTATTAACAGTGCTTCTACATAGCTATAAAGATGCACGCTTTGAGTCTTCCTATAACAAAGAAATGTGGTTTTGCATAAGTAGCATAAAATTCAGTGTACTTGTAGTTGTCTTGCATAGCCTTTGTATAAATGAATGACTTTCTAAATTTTCTAATTTCTAATTTTTTTTTAATATCAGTCAATGTGACCTCTATTTTGAGTAACTTTTGTAAACCCACTTCACATGTGTACCTTAGAATGCTGAAGATGTCGGACTTTTTATTTTGCAGAGGAAGAGTAGAGATGCAGTAGTCTAAAAATCAGGCTTTAAAGGAAACCCATGAGAGGAAAATAATTGATAGATGTGTTCTCCATCAGAAAAGTTATGATTTTCTTTAGGAATACAGAATCATTCCCTCCTCTGTAGTTTTATTTGTCAGTGTATTTTGTATATATTTTTTTCTTTTCTTTTTATTTTTCTCCACTTTTTTTCCCCTGAGAATCAACAGAATATATTAGAGCTCTTTGCACCATTTTTATCTGATAAATGAATGTGAAAAGATAGTCATCAACATTTGGTTATTTAAACTACAGAAACACACTTTTTTCAAATGTAAAACAATATAAGCAGTGTACCAGCTTCCATGCTCCAGCCTTTAGTGAGCATTTAAGCACAAAACTGTAAATAAATGATGTACATTTTTTCTGCAGAACAGACACTAATAAATTAATTGATGATTTTTTGGCTACCATAAGTGCTCCAAAATGACAGTTTTTGTGAGCTATTTATCATCTGCCAATCTATGCATGCCACAGAATTAAAAATAATTCTTTTACTATACATAGCCAACCATATAATGTTGCTCAACTTTAGCAATAAAACACAACACGGTTTTTGAGTTGGAACTTCTGCAGGCTAGAGGTTTACAGCACATCTATTTAATACATGGACAATAACAATTAAAAAACCAAAATTATTTCCAGCCTAATTTGAGGTATGTGAAAGGGCATGAAATTTTGTTAGGAAGATTACTGACTTATTGCATGTGGACGTTGGAAATGTGGTGTTGATTTGACACATATGTCTGTCCCAACATATTTTTTTTTAACAGTGGTAATAAAATAATTTTTCTCCAGGAAAGCAGTTTCCCTACTTCTCAGCACATTGATTAAGAGTTTAACTCAGCCTTGTAATTTACTGCTGTCTATTCAGTAAACATTTTTATAGTTCCAAATTCAATACTTCCAAAGTTATTTCCAAAAAATACCTGGCCATAGGTCTCACTGCAGCCTGTGGAGGAAAACATGATAGAGCAGCTCTCCACATAGTAGCCCATGTAGGATCCCACACTGGAGCAAGTGGACTGCTTCCTCAAGGAACAATGAACCATGGAGAGCACGTGCTGGAGCAGGTTTACCCTGAAGGACTGTGGTCCATGGAGAGGATTCACAATGGAGCAGGGGAGAAATGTGGAGAGGAAGAACTAGGAGAGAGAAGCTGACTATAGTCTCACCAAAACCACCTGTTTGTGGCCTCTGGGGGTTGGAGCAAGTCAGAAGTCAGAAATAAAGAAATTGAGCCTGGGAATAAGGGGTGTGTGATATGATGTCTTCAGTTTTTGTCTTTGCCCCTTTTTATTCAACTTTATTTTAATTGTCAATGAATTATTTTTCCATTAATTATGTCAGTTTTTCCTGTTATAGTAATTTTTAAGTGATGTCCTTTTCTTGACACTCTTTTTAATCTTCCTTTCTCTTCCTGTTCTGTTGAGGTGGGCAGTGAGAGAACAGATAGGTTAGATGTCTGGTAGTCAGCCAAGACAAAGAGACAGGAGCAGTTTTCATTGATTTTGCAGGAGGTGTGTGAAACCTTCTCTCTTGTGTTAGGACCCCAGTTACTAAAAAGGTCCAGTCACCACATCATGACTTATCCCTAGGGTGCTGAGAAATAATTAGCTTTCTTGTTGCATGGGAACAGGGCTTCAAGACCTTCCCACATAACCTTAAAGAAGCTTTATGGAAACAAAAAATGTGTGCACCTATATATTAAGAAGGAAAGTTTTAGGTGGAGTGCTTACCTCACCAAACAGGAGAATCTCATTTTCTTTTATTTCTGCTTAGGGATATCCCCTCTTACAGTTAGTGCTGCAGAATGTAAAGCATTTTGATGAGATGTTAGATTTTAAAGGTTAAAACAGAGACACTCTTTCCAAGTCACAGGCTAACAAAATTCTAGAAAAATCCACATGTCCCAAAAGTTAACAGCAACTTCGCTTTCCAGGAAGCACAGGGTTAAACCTGAATGGCTTTTCCTCTGTACAAGTGTAATGAAGAAATATAAACATCATCTTCCATTGACTTGGGATTTGTTTTTGTGTGACTAGAACAGAAAACAATAAATCTTGTTTCCTGCTCAGTGTATGTCCTCTTTTTCATGTACTATCTTTTCCAAGTCATTTAGAATACCCCATATTTACTACTTGATCTAGCAGCTACTTGAAAAAAAGAAAACAAAAATACCTTTTTTTTTAATACTGATAAAGCTCAGTGTAGACTGAACTAGTCAAAAGTCCAGATCTTGCTCCCAGAACTCTGAGTCTGCAATTGAAATTGCTTTTTATTTCTTCCCCATGCCTTCAGAAATGTTAAACATTTCTGAACTGCCTGCAAGTCTAAAAGAACTACCCTCCAAAAGCAGATCAGAAATAAACAAAGAAGAAAACCCAAATCTTTCACACACTTGCATATTTCAGTTGCATAGTTCACTTCAAGAGAACATGATTTCAATTTTTTTACAAACACTAGATTATAAATCTTTATGGTAATAACAATAATTTAAAAAAAATAGTCTCTTCACCCATACTGCCTTTATCAGTTTTCTCAGGTGAAAGAATTTTAGAATGGTTGATGCAGGAAGAAAATGAGTTTATCAAGACCAGTGCTCCTGCCCAAGACAGAGTCAAGGATAGTAGGTGGCTATGGATGTCATCCAGGGCTTTGAAGATCCCCAAGGGGTCTCCAGAGTCAATCTCAGCAATCTGGACACCACTGGCAAGACTTAAGCTCCATTTTCTTTAATCTCTCCCATCAGATATTTAAGCACATTGCTAATATCCCCCTTATTCTTCTGTTGTCCACACAGAACATCTTTCCTTGCTTCTCCTCATAGATCAGCTACTCTAACTCCTTGATCATCCTTATGTCCCTCTAGTTTCAGTATGTCCATGTCTTGTAGTGGCAAACTCAGAACTGGACCCCATGCCCCATTTGCAGTCTAACCAGTTTTCTAAAGAAATGTCTCTACCTTTGCCTAAAAAAACCTACATCCGTTCCCAGTTGCAGTGATAAATATTAGGTCACTTAGGTCACCTTCTCAGTTCATGTAAATGAGGGCAGTTCCACAGAAGTGAAACACGCTTTGAGTAGTTACAGACTAGCTGAAAAGCTGCCTCAAAATGTCATGATTTTAGGCATTTTCCTTGTGTCTGGTCTAGCTTTGGTACATGCTAGAATATTTGAGCTCACATTTCTTTCACTACAAGTTTCAAATGAAACCTTTTAATGAAGGGTTGAACTGGTTTTCAAATGCAACTATGTTTTTAATTAAACTGCTATTTTTCTCCTCTATCTGCTACCGGCCTCATGTTTTCATATTCCCACTTTTTGCTACAGTCACTGGAGTTCCTGCTTTCCTGAGCATGACAATCACCTTTACATGCACTTGTAAAATACCACCTTCAGCATTAACTTTATTATATTATTTCTGATGAAGCAGTAGATCAGTTTCAGCAGCACCATTCTGATCACCTCAGCCAGCATCCTCAGGACTGTCTTATTTTAGTTTTCAAAGTTAATCAAGAAGTAGCAGTGTCTGCCTTTTATTGAAGGCACTAACTGAATTGAGCAGGTTGACTGTGATTGTTTTCCCCTGTACTAATCTCTGCAGACAGTCTTTTTGCTTAAGTCTAGTCCATCCTGCTCACAGATTGTGCTTCAATATTTTTGCTCTATCATTAGTGTTTTTACAGCCCAAAGTCCTCATCAGTACATCTCAGGAATATTGGTGCCAACTGTCTGGTGTAAAGGGGAAAACCCAGAAGTTTAAGCTTGTAGTAAAACCAGGCTTCCATGGAGCAGGGATTTACAATGAGCATTTTTTTGATTAGTGCATAATTCACAAGTACAGTAGCATTCTATCTGTTATTACAAATTATTTACTGGCACCTATGGGTTTGACATGTATGGGTAAGAGCAGCAGCTAGGCTTTTAAACAAAATACAGTAATTTTGTTTTTTTAATAGATTTCCCCTGAGGGTAAAATTGCATTTCTGACCTAAATTGTACTGCTTACTACTACTGTTTCTGCTCTCCAGTGGATAAGCACTGACTCCCAGACAAGGAATTTGGTGTTCCCTCTGATGCAAATGTAAGCGCAAAGAACTTTTCTCAAGGAGTTGAGTGGTGTTCTTTTTATGCTGCACAAGAGTCTAGCTCAAAGTAAAGATGATCCTTGTCATTTGGAAGTTTAATAATGTTAAGTACTCTATAACCCTCTATATTCTTCCTGGTTTGAAAATGTTTGAGAGAATTTTAGTATTTTACTTTCAACATCCATTACACAACCTTTCTACAAAGACAGCAGTGTTATAAACAAATTCTGTTTCTCTTGTTCACCTTAAGCAATATCAGAAAAGTCACTTGCATATGGGGACTCTAGCATGGACCTGGCAGATAAAACCTATCCTTAAGGTGTTAGAAAGAGGAAAGATTATTTCAGACTGATACCATAAACAGAAGGCTCTTTGTAGAGGAAGTTTTCAATGAGTCATCCATCACCTGCTGGTCATGGAAAGAGATATTGAGGGTTAAGATTTCCAGGTTCTATAAACTTTAGTGAAAGTTGGTAAAAAAACCTTGATTCTTAACGATTATGGACTCTTGGATTTCCCTAGGGACCTGTCAGTTCTCAAACCTTAACACAAGCAGCAAATAAATCAACTCATTTAATATTAGTTTCTCAAGCAGTGAATACTTCTGATGCTAAAGGAATATTTTGAGTATTAGAACTATATAGTCAGGAAATAAAGGAGAAGGAGAAGCAACCTACAAAAAATGGTCATTACTAAAGTATCATTTATACAAGGTGAAGCCCTGCTGTACAGTGCTGCTTCCCTGTCGTGGTTTAGGAACAGCACTCCCTAACTTAATGACCCTCCTGCACCCCCAAGTCTACTGCAAAGCAGACATCACTTCCAGCAGAGGGCAGAGATTATGGGTTGAGATAAGAACAATTTACTGGAAACAGCAATGAGATAAGAAAACAAACTGTAACAGCAACCATATGATTAACAAAAATGTACAAAAGAGAGAGCAGGGAGCCCAACTCAAAAAGCTGCAGGCACACCACCCAAACCACTCCCTCTAGCTGACATGCGGGTTACCCCACTGATCTGTTTGCTATGGTTGCTTCACCCAAAAATAACATCCTCCCCTCTTCTGGCAAGCGAGAGAGTCCCTTTCCCCTGCCCCTGGCCATGATGTAAGGTGGTGTTGAATAGCACAATGTCTTGTATACTGTGCTCAGCTCTGTGCCCTCCTGGCTACTGAGAAAAATTAACTCTGTCCTTGGCTGAAATTAGGACATTCCCTTATGTTGCTGTCAATCTAAAATACCCCCAAAGGATTATTACCAATGTAGAATCCATAATCAGAGAAATTTTGGGAAAAAATCAAATAATGAGGCTTAGGCAGGAAAACCAATGACATTATTCATTTAAGATGTCCAGATTTGCCCTTTTTTTTTTTTTTTTCATATATGTAGCAGTTTAAGACTATTTTCTTTTCATCTGTTTTCAATGGACCTTTTAACACTTGCCAAAACTAATTAGCAGTTATGCATTAGATGTTATAGATGGAAGTTTTATTTTTCAGTATGTTCTGCAGAGCATTTTTAGGAGTGCAATTTCTGTACAATTAACTAACTTGGTTAGACATAACTACCATTTCTTTTTAAACTACACATTCTCAATCATTAGCCTTTGTAATATTCAGAACACTTTGATTCATGCTTAATTCAGCAGTATGCATATTGACATAGGAAATACTATTAACAATAGCTGTTCATTTTTCGTTTATGGTTTGTCCACATTCTGTTTACCTTGGCCTTTGCTTCCAATGCAGAGATAGGCAACACTGGAACAACTTCTTGCTCTAGTAAAGTGAGAAAGGCAAGCTCTGAGATGTCACCACGTTTAGTGCACAGTTGTAGCTTTGTTGTAAGCCTGAGTTATACAAAAGCAGCATAAATTACAGCAGAAGGCTCACCAGGAAAATTGTGCTGGTGCATATTGTGCTGTATAGGCCATAACTAAAGATGCATTGGCAAAAC
>VRYO01001463.1:95340762-95389892 GCA_009812075.1 Sialia sialis | reverse complement strand
TGTTTTAAGAGTAAATGGGAGTTCAATTCTAGTTAAAAAAAACAGAGAGGTAAACAAACGAAGGCCAAATCTGAAAAATTACTTAGGCTATATTTTCAGTGTACCTATAAAAACATGACTGCTAACACCACTGAAGTAGGCAGCTAAAATTTAATTTGTGTTTGTTTACAACACGTATCAGTAGTTTATTCACTTTTAAAATCCACCAATTGCTTTCTGTTTCTCTTAGTGGCAGACACTCCTAGGTTGGTTTTTACATTAGCCACCTGAGGTGCCAGCAGAACAACAGCAGCCTAGATTTCTGAATATATTAAAAACCTGACTGGTATTCTGAGGTTTCAAGAAGGTGGAAGCCACTGTCTTCTATGGCAGCTAATGATCCAAGATGCATTTTGTCAGCTATTCAATGCAGAAACTGTGGTTATGTGTTCTTTTGAGCAGAAGAGGAAATGGAGAAGCCTGCTGAACTTAGGGTTTGGTTCTCTGGATGTGAGTTCTGAGCGTGGGAGGGACACAAGGCCTAGAGAAATGTAGTCTAATGAAAACTTGCCTATCACAAACCAATGATGTTTTGGGTGGTTAAGCAGTTAAAATTTTCATTAGTTTAATGGAGAAGAAATAAAAAATCTGAGACTGAAGTTCTGGAAGGCGCTTGGGTATTTTAGAGGGTGAGAGCATAAATCAACCAATAAACTTTGACTTTAACTGTTTATGTATGGTCAATACAACTATATTAACACAATTATAATGTAAAACATTGACAATTAAAAGCTGGATTGCTATAAGTCACCTGTTGCAGATCTAGTGCTGTATCAGATCTCCCATGCTGTATTTTCAAAGGCATCTTTCTATTCAGGAATATATGTGGAAATGGTACCATTTTTCAGAAGTAAAAAGAACACATTTGAGCAGTTCCTTTTGAAATACTTTTTCTGCAGCAAGAGAGTTGTTATCTATCATTCATCTCTCTCCAGTCAAATTGAACTGGTAGCAAGCAAAGTAAGAAAATCTTTGCTTTGTGTTGAAATAATTCCTTAATTTTAGCAGTGAAGAGTGTTAAATCTGCATCATGCTTGCTTCTGCTTTTCAAACACACAGTATGTTTTATAAAATACTTCAATAGATCTTAGAAATTGCAGAAAGATAAATCTATTAAAGAAATCAACATAAAGGCATGTTTATCTAATATATATCTAAATTCTGCATAAGTCCCACTCTTTTATGGAATCCAGCTATGACTCCTAATGCCCTTATGAATTTACTATCCGGAAGTTCAGAGAATTTTCCACTTCTGATAGCCAGGCCATGAAACAAGGACCTGACACTCTGTGAGATAAACAGAAACAATAGAGGCAAAAATAATGCTGCTTCTTGTGATGGGTCAAAATGCAAAGCAAATGAGCTACCTTCTTCCTAGATTGAAGAATCATCTATATTCAATGAACAGCAGCGGAAAACAACACAAATAAGACCAGTTAGGCTCTACCAAACATTTACTTAATATCTTTCATCTAGAAGTAACATTTTCCTGGAGTTATGTAACTAGAACATGGAGGATTAAGAAGCACTTTTTAATGATAAACTAAAGATTTGCTTCCTGCTTTATTTTACCTTGCTGGAGTACTTAATGATGTTAATCTTTTAAAAAATACATATGTTAATTAAACATCGGTTCAGACACAGCACAGCAATATTTTGGTATTAGATCCAAGTTAAAAAACAGGGGCAAAAGGAGGAAAAAGCAATATTCCCCACCAAAAAAGGTTGAGTTTATTCACGATAACAGCCAAATTTCCATAGTATTGACCGATACTTTTACAAAAATAGTGTATTTGAACTTTTTAGAACTGGTTTTAAGAATTGTCCATTAAGCTCCTGATTTCTTCTTCATCAGGAAATTCACAAATATCCTTAAAATCAAAGCAGAAATCTGACCCAAGAAACTTTGTCTGGCTTTATTGTATCAATGCTGCTTTTTTTAATCAATTGTTTCAAAAGGTGACAGAAGAGGCAGAGTCCCTGTTTCAGGCATTGTAAAAACTCCATTTCTAAAAGACTATTACTCTGTGAGAGGGCAACCACTAAAGCTAGAAAGGTTTCTTCTGAGGATCTCACCACCATGTTATCAGTGTGATCCTTTTCCACTCCCTTGCAATATCTTATTCATGATGCTAGTTACAGAACAAACCAGAAAACTAAGGCACAATAATGGACAGACCATTAGAGTAAACAAAATTAAATTTTGCTACTAATTTAAGGATAACAAAGATGGAAATAAATAGCATTATATTAATCCAATTTAAAAATTAATAGATCTAAGAAATTTAAAAATATCAAACCAATATATGTACATAATTAGGTAGTTAGCTAATCATTTTGCCTGTTGAACCAGGACATTAACATGATACACAACACAATCAAATTTTAATAGGATGCTTGCTCGTTTTCAACCAGCCCAATGAATGATTTTTTTTCTTGTAAGTGAAAAGGTTCCTTAGAAAGTGTAATGTCGATACATTAAGAGCTTTCTGTAAGAGCCTGTTGACTCCTGGGATTGCTGAACTGTGTATCACCAGGACTAAGTACTGCCTTGCCCATAACAAGATGAGGAGCATGGCTGAGACAGTGCTGGGCTGGCTTAAAGTTGAAGACCTTGTTCAGGAATAGACTTAATTTTGTCTTTGTCTCTTGCTGTCTTTACTTGCAATAAAATGACTCTTTTCCTTTTCCTTTTCTTTTTTCTTTTCTTTTTTATTTTTTTAAGCATGATAAAAATGAGATTTAGCTATAGTTGTTGAAATGACTCTGAGCATCAATATTACTATAACAGTATTTATATTTTTTTTGTATTCTGACACCTTGTCTTTTCCTTTATATAAACTGAACGAGTTTGGGCAATTGCAATTCCATGAAGTACAGTTAACTTATGTAATAGAAAAATTTATGTGCCTATATATTAAATTGTTTCTTTCATAGTACTTTGAATTAAAGAAGCATCTCCAGTGAGCAGGTAATTGCAGTACAAGACTGAGTATCTTGCTTTTATACTTCATCGCTTTGTACTGTACTGCCAGAAAGCTATTTTTAGATCTGCTCTGCAGCAGTTGCACAGTTGTAGCTTATATCTTGTCTAAAGGAAGAAAGGTTGCCCTACTGAGACTTTGCCCTTCTCTCAAGGGTAAACTAAAATCCATTAAACTTAAATATATGCTGTAAACCCTGCACATTAATGGCTGTGATGGAAATATTATGTAGTTATTTAGAACAAGATATCCATTTGGGAAAGTGAAATAGATCGGTGTATTTGAAAGCTATTGCCTCTCTATTCTCCTCCTAAAGTCGCTGTCTTTCTGCCTAAAGCTTGAAAGTTTGTTTTGCTGGCAGCATGGCAAAGTAAGCAAATGTGTCTCCATAGAGCAGATCCCTGCTGCCTATAATCCCACAACAAATAGTTTGTGAAAATTAGCACAGACATTCAACCAGAACCTATATTGCCCCAAAGAGATCCACAGAAATGTTTTTTGATTACAGGGAATGTTTTTCAAGCACAAATGCTCATATTAACAGGAGATAGATAAATAAATAGTAGATTTGGAGAAAAATTGTAATTTAATCTAACAAGATATAGTTAGGTGAGAATAAACATATAATTATAGAAGTAAGCAAGAATCTACACATGCCCATGATCATATGCACATGCACACACAGAGAAATTTTAAATTTGACTGTAAACAAAATGAAGATATTTTATCCTGGCTTTGCCCTTACAAATTTTGAAGATTCAGATAAATATTATTTAAACATCAACCTTTATATCGATTTTAAAACAAGGAACTGAAGATGGAAGAAACTGGAAGGGAATATGCATTAAATCTGAATAAGAGATTCCTTTGAGACCTTATGTAACATATCAGCTATGCTGTAAGATACAAGAGCCTCTGAACTTTATTATACAATTCTAGTTCTTCTGGTATTAAGCAATCATCTTCTCCGGTGTTTTAAAAGTCTTCTTTTCTGAGTCTATGTTATGCATCCAAATGTTCTTGAGTTAAAGCTCTAGCATTATATCCAAAAACAAGACCCAGTGCTTTACAAAGAAGTATCTAGCTGTGGTATTCCCTCCTAATCTTTCTAGGGATTGTGCACAGTCCTCACATTAAATCCACTGTGATGGAATTTATACACACAATAGATGTAGGAAATTACTGTGCCAGTCTTTCAAATAAGCCCTTTTGCCTTCCAATGAACTTCATCAGTGTATGAATTTGTTCTTTATAGCTTAAGAAGAAAAACAATGAGAGGTGCAGTAACAGACAGCTAGTTACTTTCAAGATTTGATGAGGTTTCCAGCCAGCTGCCTTATAAAATGTTACAAAAAACAGCCATAGCAAAATTCTTAGCAGTAAGACTTGAAGTTGTTGTGCTGAAATTGTAACTGTAATTCTGGCTCAAAATTCTGAACAAGACTACGACTTTTCTGAAACAAAAGAAGACAGACAGCAGCCACATCTAGGTTTCTGGGTTAGGAAGCTGAATATGAGCCTTTTGCTTCATGACTTACTATAAAAGAAGGCAGACATCATGAGTGAAAAAGATAGTAGCAGTAAAAAGTGTACATAAATGTATGTGACAACACCTTGCCTTGATTTTTACAATCTATTTTTACAATTTATTCCCTATTTCCAGTCTCCTTTAACCAAATCCGAGTACTATGTGCATTTTGTTTGCATATACTTGAGGGAAAAAAAAAAAAAGGGAATGTTACATAATGAGCACACAGGATGGTATTTCTCAGTGTGCAAAAGACAACAAACCAAAGCAGGACATGGCACTTGATGGATTTCTTGGCAGCTAGGATTTACCATGAATGTTGTTTCTTTTCTGAGCTTTGCACTACAACTGACTCTATTGCCCTTTCAGCAGTAGGAAGAAAAACCTAGGAGGTAATTTTTATTCAGATAATTATAGGAAAAAATCAAATGTACCCTTAAGAACCTGTCTATCCAAAGTTAATGACATTAAGCACAGATAATCTTGAACTAGAATGGCATGTTCAGGATATAAAATGACTTTTCTGAGTTTACATGGAACTTCTAAACTCAGAGAGACCTGTGAGAAAATGAACAAAAGATGCTTTAAAGAATTTGAAACAGTTGTGACTTTAGTTACATATATCTTTTCTGGCAGATAGAAGCGTGTGTTTCATATATAAATGCCCAGGACACATTTTGCTTGAAGTTCAAAGCCCAAGCTGTCACTTTTCTGTGACCATTTGCCGTGTCTGAAATGCAAGGTTCATGTGCAAACAAACCTTGAGATAGGTACCTTGAAACAAGACAGCTAAGCAGGGACTAAGAAGAGTTTCAGAGATGTAAAACTAGAATATGCCAAAGGATTTTAGAAGTTTGTGTCAACTTCTGTCCTACGTAAAAAACTTACCCAATTCAAACAAGCTAAATCAAATAGATTCAAATAAACCAAAGAAAAACTTTTTCTGCTCCAAAAGAGGGCTCACCCACCCTATACCCAAGAGCAGTAAAACCAATAACACTTTTGCTCCTTTGGCTATTTACTTCCTATCTATTTAAACTTACACTACAGACAGGATTGTGATTACTACAATTAGAAACACCATCACACCATCATCCCATCATCTTCCCTAGTCTTCCTTCCCACACTAAAGTAGTTTCAATGCTTCCTTTGATGTAAGAATTTATTTTTTTCAGTGAGTCCTCCTGTTCCGTGTGCACATCCTATGTCATTGCTTAACACGTGCCCCCCATTATTCTATAACTTCCCAAGTGCTGTCTCCTGGCACCTTATCTACTGTTCATATAGCTGAATTTCTGGCATTGGACACTCTCTTTACTTGATATTTCTAACAGTATAAAGGGGTGGAGTACAGTACCCCTAAATTCTCCATCTTAATTTAAGAGTTTTTCTTGTTGTGCCACAGTTATTTATTCCCTTTCAACCTTGGAATTGTAAATGAATAATTGTTCCAATCAGTTAGACTAAGAACTTCCATGGTAGGGCAAATTTTATCTGTCTGATCTACACTCTGGGCACCTGAAGTTCAACCTCATTCCCCCATACTTTGTTTTAAGATGGTTTAAGAGGCAGATCCTCCAAAATTAGTTACTTCCTCTTTAGTTTTAATCAATCAATTTCCACCAATAAGGAGAGACAAATACAAATAAATATAAGTGAAAAAATAACAGTTTACTAAAAATCTAAACAGCAACAGGCAAAAAAATAACAGTAAATAATCACTAATTACAGAATTTCTGAAATCTCAGGGAATTTTCCTGCAGCAAAGAGAAGCTCAATATGGCAAACCTCTCCCCCAAAGATGGCAGCCCCCGCAGCCCACCATGTATGGGGGGACAGAGAGGAAAGATGCCAGCAGCCCTCCCCCCAGTCTTTGTGGCTCTGGGGCAGCAGCTCCATCAGCAAAGGCAGATGACACACCTTAGTGCCTCATCCACTGCTGGTGTTGGGGCTGCTGTCTTGGGTCTTGCCCCAATGGAGGGGAGGAAGAGAAATGGACTCTGAGCACCAGTGTGCCATGGTCTGACCCTAACCCTGGCTTCATGCTGCCAAAAGGTGTTGTAAAATCCACACTGAAACAGTTTCTGAGTGAGAAATGCATCTTCTTGGGTTGTAAGTACTGCTGCCTGGAAACCTGTCTGAAGCACCTCCCAAGATGGAAAACCAGAGGGGAGCTGCTGCCTGCACTGCTTCTGTGCACTCTCCCTGCAAGAACCAAAAGCAAAGAGCCAGAGCCAGGAGCTCTGCTTGGGTGACCTGACTTTCCAGCTTTTTTAAAAGCCCAAGCGCTGCCCCTCAGCCTCGAGACTGGAGCTTAAAGAGGCAATAACAATTTTGGATACAGATAGACATGGAATGCAGTAGCATTTGGGGTTACTCAGGACACTCCATGACCTGACTTAGTGACTGTATCTGCACTCTGTGTAACCTTATCTCTGTCATTTTGGACCTATGTTACAGGTGGATTGTCTCCAGCTCTGGCTTTTGCTGTTCTTGGGCTGACCCTAGATGAGACTTCTTGCATCATCCTGGATGAAAGGTCCCTGGGTTGCCAACAGATCCAGTGCCCACCTCCGGTTTGGCTCAGCTCAGAGCTGGCAGAAGCCCTCTCAGAGAGCCCCCATCCTGCCCTGGGTTCCCTTGCTTGGCCCCCTCATGGAACAGCCCTACTTCTGCTGTTTCCAATGGGATGGCTTCTGCTCCCCAGGCAACCATTCACTCCTGTGGTACCACTAGAGCTGTTTCGACATGAAGCAAACACAAAAGATCATCTCCTTTTCCATGTGACCTTTTACTCTGCATTTTACTGTTGTGACGATGCTCATGAAGAGGACCATACACCTTCACTGTATGGGAAAGTTAAAAAAACAAAGCACAGACAACTAAAACACCAGACTGCAGCAAAGTGGGACTCTGAAATGGCATGACCATCTAATGAGACCAAAGAGGGCACTAAGGACAAATAAGCACTACCACATGCTTCTTTATCAGTTTTGATACTTTGTGTCCAAAACTTTGTCTCTTCTACTTGGAAGACCTAGGAGAACTTTTGTTGACCATCCTTCCTCTGTGATGATATTAGATTAAGGAATAAAATAGTTCCCATAAGCTGCAGAAAAATTAAGCATTTTCCAAACATCCTTTTTCACTAACTACTGAAAAAATAAAAGTCATAATATCCAAAATTTTCATAGTGTAGAAATTCTCTTACATATCCAAAGCAAATTAATTTTCTTTATTCTCAGTAAATCATAACATTTTACTTCAATAAGAATTATTTCTATTTTAGCTATCTTAAGGATGAGACTTAAACAAAAAATAATCACTTTGTACTACAAATCTGGTATTTTTAAGTTTAGCAATTGCAAACAGGAGTTTTACAAAACCAGAATATTTTTTTTTCTGTTAAGTTATTATTATGATTTCTGTGCTGCCAGTTGGTGAAGTCTATTCTCTAGCACCAGACTTCCCCAAGACCCTGCAAAAATACCTTAAGGCACTCACCTCAGCTGTGACAGCTGCAGAGTGGAACTAAGCCTTTAAAAATTTGTTTGAATGGCAATCTTTAGAGATGCTGGAGATGCAAGAGCTGTACTATAGTCCCCAAATGACCACAACAAACTGTCACAGGCAAAGAGTAAAGCAGTTTGTCAAGTACTTGCACATGAAGCCTCATCTTTATAGGGAAATACAAACTGAATGCCATGTTTGGTATGCTGTTATTTGACATCTATATGGCAATATCTATTCAAATATCTCCTAAATGTGTCAATTTCTCTGCTGAGCAGAATATACACTAAAAATCCAGCAATGAACAAATGAGATTGGTTAGGTTTTGTTCCTCCTCTTCAGCATTCCATGTGGCAAATCTCAGATCAAATTTCTTTTGCAACATTTCTAGTTAAGGTTTCTCAGGGTTTAGGCTGCCCCTGAAAAACAATTTCTTTGGGATCTTGTCTCAGTTGCCACAAGGGGAAAAAAATGTCTTTTGCAGACCATATTTTTAATTACTAGCTTAGTTATTTTTTAAATATTATTTATTATTTAAAGCAGTTTCTTGGACTCCTGCTATAGTTGAGTTGCACTCAAGGCCTGTCAGTTAACAATAAAAATTGGCAGCTGAAAGACAGCCACTTCTAGCTTTCAGAGAGGTTAGTCATCCTTTACCCCCTTCTGTGAGAAAATACAGCACCCAGGAATTGGGAGGCCAAACCAACTGTGCTCTTTACCTACCATGACTGATACCATGGCAGCTCTCTCCCACATGAGACAGTGCTACATCATTGGCATAAAAGTGTGCTGAGAAAATCAGAACCAAGATGGCACAACTGTCACCACAAGAATTCCAACGGGGCGAGCATTTGCAAATCTTAATTTCAGGAACTAAATGCAAATATGAAATATTAATTTATTCATTCATTCTTCAGAAAAACAGACTCATGCAGTTTAAGAAGCACCAGTGTTTGCAGAAGGAGGAACTGGAATCAGAACTTCTGTAATGGATTAATAGTCATCAGGAACTTGTTTATTGCAGTGATGTTCTTTTAGCAAAACATACGCTATCAACTTTCTCTGGCATATGATGCCCAAATATTTGATGCAAATTTTGCAAAACAGATCCTTCAGCGTAGAACACCCTTTTACTTTTCAAAGTCTTTGTTATATGCTTGAAAGAAATAAAAGGGCAAACACAATTTCAGTAGTGAGTAACAATAAAAGTATTCCTCTTCTAGACCAAATAGAATTCTATACATAGTTTGAAATGAGCACTCAACATTTTATAGAAATATATGCCAGCTGTCATAGGGAGGAAAATCTCTGTAGGACCTAAGGGTTGGAAAGTATTCTTTGTTGTTGCTACTTGAAATAGCAGCTTGTGTTTTTTGACAACAATTGCAACCAGTTTTTCTTTGTTTTGGTCTTGTGGTTTTTTTGGGTTTTTGGTGGGGGCGGGGGGGGGGGATTTGTTTGTTTGGTTGGTTTTTTGGGGGGGTGGGTTTGGTTTTGTTTTTCTTTTTAACAAAGCTTTAAACTAAAAGGCTTCTTTTGTGTGTGGTTCTAAATAGAAAATAAGTATTGGAATGATCTCCATCTTAATGAAATTGAGGAGGATTGTGCTGTGTTACTTTGTTGCTGGATGCTAGCTGGAGTGATAGCAAACAAAGAATCTGTCACCTCCTTTTCTTTCTTTGCCACAAGCATTATCATAAAAAATGGATCACATGGGTTAAAGAGTTTGTTCTTTTCGTGGATTTTACCATTAAAATATATTCTATAATAGGACACCGTCAGCTTTTTCAGATAAATTTTTGTTGTTTCCTTCAAACATCTCAGGATATATATGCAATATAGGCTGATTGTGGAATACATTGCAAACAAAAGCCCATTTGTTTTTAAAACTGTGTATTTATTTAATATGCTATTGAACACTTTCATTCTGTAGTTTTCATACAAAAGTAGGGAGAGGAGACTAAATTTTTATAAAGTTCTGCTTTGCAACTGTGGGACTGGAGAGTTTCTAGTCCTCCAGATGACAGAGTTGCTTCTCATGTGTGGGCTAGACTATTTGTAAAGTAGCAGATTTTTACAAAAATAGGTATTTTGAGCCTGATGCTAAAATCACCAGAAGTGGACAACTGAGAAAATAATTAGTAACACCAGAATCACCCAGAGAAATGTATGTGTGTCATGTTCAGAGTAGTAACTGCAGCTATTGTGGTTTTTTTATGATTTTTCTAAGGACTAAAGCACAAGAAGATATTGCCTCATATAAAGAACATCACATCTTGTATTAACTTGAAGAAATCAAAATTACACATAACAGTCATTTTTCTCTTTTTTAGCTGACCATGGAAACACAAAGTGACTTGCAATCACAAAAACTGTGCTGTGCACTTGACATCACCATTCTACTGGTGAACAAAGTTTTACACACACTTAATTTTGATGATGGCTAAGAGTTTATGTAGGACAAAATTGCCAACAGCTCTTTCCTTTCCTTTTGGGCCCTGTTCAATGTCTTCAGCTTTCAATTTATTTCCTATTTCAGACTGTAGCGTGCAATTTTCTGTCTTTAAGGGAAAAAGCATTTGATGGAACAGATGTACATAGTAGGAATACCTTGGGTCTACTATTCACACCTAAATCTGTTACAAATGATGAAAGGAAACTCTATTTCAAATCCTTTATAAATGGCATGTCAGAAAGACAATTTTAGATTTTTTTTTCCTACCTACCTAGTAAGGCACACTTGCTAAGATACACTGAACTTCATTTGAGTTAGAAATTATTATTGTGGGGTTTTTTTCCTGTAAATGCTTTCAAAATTTCTTCAAAGTAACATGCTTTGATCAGGATACATTTTCTCTGAATTCTTCTGTAATATACTTTCAATGACATAAATATGTACGAAGTAAAACCATAAAATATGTGTTATCTTGTCATTTTCCTTCTGCAGATAACTCAGTTCCAAAGCTCTCATTTGTGCTGGAAGGACTGAGTTGTGCATGTGAGTAAATATTGATACTGAAGAGTAAAAATCTTACATGAAATCAAATGTCTTTAGCTATTCTGGACGTAAGGAGGCAGAAACAATGACAATTTGGCTACTTACCTCAGAGTAAAAATTCAAGCAAATATAAGAAAAAAGTCAGTCAAACTTGCCACAGAAACTTTCACTGGTAGTTTCCCAGTATATCTTCTTTTTCTCTTTATTCAGGTAGCTCCCTCAGTGTCAAAAAAACCCCCAAAACTCAACAGTTTGAGCTTCAGGTTCAAACCACTTTTTTTGACTTTTCTCAATTATTGTACTTGCCTATGGCAGGGATGTTGGAACTTGTTGTCCCTTCCAGTCCAAAGGATTCTATGATTCTGTGATTCTGTATATGTATGGTTTGTACCCTCCATGCTTTTGAATTATCTCAATTATTTTGTATATTAAAATTGAAAATAATAGCAGTAGTAGGCTGATAACATCTAGTGACATTTGCGCTAGCTCTGAAAGATTGCTTTTTTTCTGCAGCATCTAAATCCCACAACTCATTGTTGTGATACTTAATTGCAGTCAACATCCTGTTATATTAATTGCATATATTATTTTAATAATGTTGTTATTTATTAAGATGCTTTTTAAAATTTATTCCTGTGCCAGCCTGACTACTACTGCAATTTTATTCTCACTACAACTTTTTTTTTTACTGCTCAGAATTACAGAAAAAAATTGCAATACTTTTTTTTAAGAGAAAACAATTTCTCCTTTTAAGGTTGATTTACGCTCTGGGTTAATAAATTGAAGGGGAAAAAATTCAAGAACCTTTCAAATTCTCAGATTCAGAAATTTTGTTGATTGTGCAACAGTATATATTGCGACAAAAAATAAAAGAAACATTAAGTTATTTGCACACAATACAATATCTCTGTCTTCACCATTCCAAAAGGAGCACATGATTTCTCACTACCATTCTTAGGCATTTAAAGAAAGTCTAAAGCTAGAAATGTAGGATCACAGCGTATTCAGTAGAGAGAGGCGGATGTCTACAGAATTTGTTTGAGGGCACTACCATTGCTGTTGACTCTTTCCAGCACTCTAAATAACTTCTTGGAGATAGAAAACTCACTCTGTGAAGTGCAGGAAGATATTTGATCACTAAAGTAGGCACTTGCTTTACATAGTGCCTAAATAAATGCATCTCTTTCCTCCACCTAGTTAAAGTACAGACTTCTGCATGCTAGCTAGACAAGATGTTGCACTTAAAAGTATTTGAGTAAGGAAAGGGGGGTTGCTGATTTTAGCTCAAGGGGTTCCCATTTCTAGCATGAGTAGTGCCTCCTCCAGACCTAAATGATTCACTTACTGATATAGTCATTAGCAGACCTACAACTCAGGAGGAGTCCACACTCGAGTGTGTTTGTCCTGATGGGCTGCAGTCCATGACAGTGGAGCGAGCAGGTGAAAAGTGTGAGTAGGCAAGAGTGGCAGAGAGCAACTGAGCTAAGTGGTGAAGTTGATTTCCTTTAGGGGATGGATTTTATCCAGTGGGACCTTGACAAGTGTAAGGAATAAGCCCACCTGAACGTCATGAAATTGAACAAGTGCAATGCCCTGCATACGGGTCAAGGAAAAACTCAGTATCAATACAGACTGGGGGATGAATGGATTGAGAGCAGCCCTACCGAAGGCGCCTTGAAAATACTAGTGCATGTAAAACCAGACATGTGCTGCCAAACTGCACTTGCAACCCAGGAAGTCAATGGTCACCTGGGTTTCATAGAAAGAAGCCTGCCCAGCAGATACAGGGAGGTGGCTCTCCCTTCTCCCTCTCTATTCTGCGCTGATGAGATCCCCCTTGGAGTTCTGCATCTGGCTCTGGAGTCCCCAGAATAGGCAAGACACAGACTTATTAGAAGCAAGTCTAGGGATGGGCCACAAAAATAGTTAGAGCATTTGAACACCTCTTCTGTGAAGAAAATCTGAGAGAGTTGGGGTTGTTCAGCCTAGAGATGAGAGTTTTGGGACACATTGTTGCAGCCTTTTTTATAGGGCCCCCTAAAGGGGAATTGCAAGAAAGCCAGCAATAGGCTTTTCATCAGAGCCTATAGCGATAAGAAGTGGAAAAATGATTTTAAACTGCAAGAGAGTAAATTAAGATAGGATAGAGATTATTCTTTTTTTTTGAAGATGATGGTGGTGAGACACTGGAGCAGGTTGCCCAGAGAACTTGTGGATACCCCATACATAGAAGTGTTCAAGGTCAGGTTGAATGGGACTTTGAGCAACTAGGTTTACTGAAGGATTCCCTATGGCAGGGGAATTGGACTAGATGATTTTTTGAAGATTCCTTCCAGCCCAAAACATCAAATAATTCTATTAGTCTTTTAATTCAACTCTATTTTTATAGGCAATTAATTAATTTTCCCCAAGTTGAGTCTGGTTTGCTCATGATGGTATTTGATACTTGATTTGCTTGTCCTTTTCTTGACCTGCAAGGTTTTGTTTGTCTTATTTCTCCCCCAGTCCTCTCGTAGAGGGGGAGTGAGAGAGCAACTGTGTGGTTATCTAGCAGCCAGCCAAGATCAACACACTGCATCATATCTCTTGAAAACAACCCAAATTAACCTTTACTGATACATCTGTATCAGTCAAGTAAAATATTAATAAGAGTTTTGCTCTTTTATTAGTAAACTTCTGCTGGCTGTCATGTCTCTATTTTAACTAATCAGTTGTGCCTGAGTGTTTTTGGCAGAAAACGTTGCACCCTTACTGCCTGTAGGGAGCTTTGCCACCTATATTGTGATTAACTAGGACTGTTAGTTTAAAAAAGCGGCATAAAGCAAATTCTTAAGGAAATCCTTAAGTGGTTGATGACAATCCCCCCATGACTGTTGTATGATGAAGCTGGGGAAAACTTTAATCACCTTGCGGTATGTAATGTCACTGAATACACTTCACTTTCTATGAGTAATCTTTCTTAAAAAAACCAAACCAAACCAAACCAAACCAACAATATCTATGCTTTTATAAACGTCCAGAAAAGAAGCCAGTGAAATTCTAAAAAAATTTCAAAGTTAGGGAATAATATTATTTCATTAAATTATCTAATGTACTCTAAAATTCAGATGAATCTTCAATTTCATGGTTTTCCTTATGTTTTTGCTAATATGGTTGTTTCTTCTCCCGAGGAGAATATTGCTGTGGAAGCTGTTTTGTATGAATTTGTACACACTCAGCTTTTTTTCTTTGGGCACTTTTATAATTCTACAGATATTTCAGTCAGATGTGTAATTTTATTCTTAAAATTTTATACACATTAAAAGAAGCAAAAAGGCTTATATCTACTTTTCAAGTTAAAACTCAGCCTCCAGGCATGCCTTCAATGTATATTAATCTACTCATGATTATTTCACATTCCTGTAACCAATGTTTATATTAACTATTCTTATTCTTGCACATTTTCTCTGTAAAAGAAGAACAAGACCAAAAGATCTTAAAACCTACATATTGGAGAGATTCACCTAATTTGAGTCTACATGTACCTCCTGCCATTTATTTTAGGTCCTTTATGAGCAGAAACTGAATGAGTGTAATTGGATGCATGAAGACAGAATAATTTCACTGAGCTAACCATAACATAGCAGGTGCCTGGAAAAATTGCTATGACAGTGAGCTGAGGAAAACATGAAAACTGCATTCTCTCATGCAAATTAGGAGGCAGAGAAAATTAATATTATTTCTCTTATCCAATCTTTTTTCCCATAGCTGATTTGCAGAGTATATTTGCAGGGAATTGAAGGCTCAGAAAAAATGTATTGTCAATGAGAGAACCAAAATGGATGTTTTCTCAGTAGTAGAATTGCCACATATATTGAATTCCAGGTTAGCAACAGGCGTATATTAAAAGCCTTGGCTTATATCTTCTCTTTTGCATTTAAGAACTGATTCAAATCTGCCTAAACAAATGGGAATAAAAAAATCTGTGATCTGAAGTTCAGTTCTTTAAAGAATCCTTTCATATAAGAATCTTAATATAGTTTACTCACAGTTTTTGTTACATACACTGGAGATAAGCACTGCGCTTTCAAAATTTAAGCTGATCACAATGCATATATGTAGGTTTGGATGCCCATATTGTCGACTGGTTCTTTCATCCAAAACCCTGGAGTATGATTTCAGAAGCATAATTTTAGATCATGTCATTTAAATAATTTTTTTGTTCTTCCATTGAGTATCTACACTTTGAAAGCCACTATTTCCTTGAATTCTAAGCATACAAATGAAGTTTTGGCCTACAGAAACTGTTTTTAGGCTTGCATGACTAACTTGCATGTTTAGTAAAGAGCACAAGTACAGACAACATCTCTCAAACTAAGAGATAAGAATGCATAAGAATAGGCATGCAAGAAGGTATATGAATAATCTCAGTATCCTACTGGTTGCAAAAACTTCAGTATAAACCTAACTAACAGTTTTAAAGTTATTTCATAATCATCATACTCAGTGTTATTTGAAAAGACAGGCCCTCTCTTTGATCACACATAGTAGTGAAAACATTGTGGAGGTGAATCATGTCATCTCCTCTTAGAAGCCACAGCTCTGCCTCTATTCTGCCCTAGACAAAGAAAGAAGCTGCCTAGCACAGTGCAACTTTATCAGGAAAGTTGAGCTCTGTGTGGTAGGTGTAAGAAGAGTTTGGTCACAGCCAATTCTGTAAGCAGAGAGTTGTTCTGCTAGGGAGGAAGCGCACAACTTCACAGGCACTGTGAGAAAGCATCCCCACATATCCTGCCTGGGATAGTACTACACTGATATTGAGTATTAGTTTTCAGAATATGTCTGTTGTTTAAAAACTTCATTGACAGATTGAGTTATTCAAGTTACAAGACATTACACTTCTTTGTAACCCACATAGTTTCTGTCTACAATTCTCAATTTAGTATGATATTCAGTAGTTGTTTAGAACACTGTGACTGGATATATTACAATTTTAGTGAAATTGAGTCTCTAAGGGAATCAGATGTTTCATTTGAGACATGGACAAGACATAAAAAAATCAAGGGAAGCTATTCCTTCTCTCACTATGCCTGTATTTCCCATCACACTGACACATACACATCACTAACAAATTTTTACCCTACAGATAATTTGAAGGCATTACTATATTTTTATTAATGTAAGAAAAGTGATTTTTAAAATACATATAATATACAAGTTTAGTTTCATTTGATATGCCAAAAGCTAAGGTTGCATTGCTAGCAAGTTTTCATCGTATCTGAATAAGCACATTTGGCTTGCAGCTCCTCTGAGAGATAATTCACTGAAGAAAAGTGAATTTCAATGGCCTCAGCAGATGTTTAAAGTTCTGCATGTATGGGAACTGAATAAATATTTGCATGAATATGGAATGTTATTACCAAGGAGTTCTCAGTCAAACTTTGGTCTCCTTACTAATATTGGTAAAGATAACATAACTTTTAAACATTCAAAGGCAGAATAAAAGAACTTCAGGAAATCTAGGAGTTACACACAACAAATATGAAATCTTTCAAATAAAGAAACTTTCAGAATTCCTAGGAAATTCTAGAGCAAGTAATTTGAAGCAACAGGGATGGCAATGCTTATTATCAGGTAGATCATGATTAATCTGACTGTGCATCATCCTATACTCAACCCCATACTGTTGTTTTATGCTATCTGTCATGAAAAGACAGAGTTGTTCAGAAATAAAAACAGGGCTGCTGCATTGCCTTTCAATCAAATTCTCTTCTTTCTCTGTCAGATCTTATGTTGTGGTTTAACCCCAGCCAACAACCAAGTACCACACAAGCTGATCACAGAATCCTCTCTTCCCCACCCCCCCCATGTTGAAGGGGAGGAGAATAAAAAAGATAATTCTTCTGTGTTAAAATAAGAACAATTTAATAATTGAACAAACAAAAACAACAATGGAACAACAACAACAAACCCAATTTACCTATTGAGCATGGCATTCTAAGGGGTGAAGTATCCCTTCAGTCAGCTCTGGCCAGGTCTCCTGAGCATGCTCCTTGTAGCTCCTTTTGTGCTGCTCCTCACTGCCAGAACACAGGAAGATGAAAAGTCCTTGGCTCAGGGTAAGTTCTACCAAGCAACAACTAAAATCCATCCATTATCAACATTATTCAAATACTGAATCCAAAATACAGCACAGTATCAGCTACTGAGAAAAGAACTCTGCCTCAATTGAAAACAGAAAGCCTGTAGGTAGTAAGGCATGCAAATGAAGAGTAAGGCTCTTATATTTCATTATGTCCTGCTGTATCTCATATATTTCATTTGTTCTGCCACCATCCACAATCTTGCAATGATATTTTAATGCTTTGAGAAGGGCATTAGAACAAATAAGCATTTTAATCCAAGGACGATAAAACAAAGCAGCATAGCCTTGGAGAAGAACGCTAATTTCACGCATATAAGGCGCACCTTTTTGACTGAAGTTTTGATCCAAAGTCGGAAGTGCACCTTATGGGCTGGTGCGCCTTATATATGGACAAATTTCGGAAAATTGCCAATCAGGAAGTGTGAGCCCTGCTGGCCGGGGTGGGGCAGGGCCTTATAGGCCGGTGCACCTTATATATGAACAAAGTACGGGAACTTCCCGGCTACCTGGAATTGCGCCTTATACTCTGGTGAACCTTATAGGTGTGAAATTACTGTACATAAAGAATGCAACTTAAACAAACAAAAGTTATGCAAGAGAAGTGAGATGCCAGCTCATCTCTCTAAGGCTGACCAAGTACAAGTTATGCAAAAAAAATATATTGTGCTTACTTAAGGGCAGAGGTTAAGAGACAGCTACCTAAAAAGGACACTGGACTTTGAAGACCAAAAAAGAGCCCCAAAAAACCACATTGAGTCATCTGATAAGGAGTGGGACTATGTAAAATAAAGTAATACATATTTATCAAGAACATGGAGAGAGCTCCTGAAGATGTAATTAATTTTTATGTTGAAAGCTCTGTTCACCTGACACTTAGCACACTCTGTTAGAGGAAAGATCCTCTGAATGACCAATTCACTGCAATGAAGAATACCTGCTTTTTAATACTCAAAACAGTGTTAAAAATGACTATCTGGCCAATTTTGGTATCAGCTTCAAATCTGAAAATTACAATTCTGGAGGCAGCATGAATTCAGAACTCTTTAAATCTTCTCAAATTTCATGAATTCCATCACCAGTAATGTCTCAGAGTAATCGACTATAGGGCTTCACTGACAGACACTGCCCTAATCCTAATATTTAATGGGTCTTGATATTAAATGCTGTCCACCGTATGGTGTACATGTTGATTGTGTCCATAGGGAAGCATGAAGACAGAGCTGTTTCTTTAAACAAATTGGTTATTCAGAACAAGTGGGGTTTTGCCAGGTCTCTCCTGGCATGCAGAACACAAAATATTCCAGTTTAAAACAATTACTGTTTCCACCAGCTCTTATTTTGTATAAAAAAGCTGTAGTGACCAAGGAGATTTTTCTATACAAATTACCAGATTTGAGCAACAAAAATCTGTGAGTGCTTTGAAAAGCAGAGATTTCTGAATTTTCTTTGAGAACAACACATTTTTTAATTTGAATGGTTACTCATGCACTCGTAGAAGATGAGCTTAAAATCCTTTGCAGAGATGAGATCTTAGCATTCCAGCCTCAGAAGAAGTGGCAAAAGCAGTGCTATAGCATGTGTCATCATTTTCTTAGTGTAGCTGCTAAAGCCAATATCCATAGGTCCTGATAAGGGATGTCTGATGTTTTCTCACTAGTCGTTTTCTTTTTGCATTTCCCCAGACATTTTTGACATTGAGAATTTTTACTTGCAGGTTGTCGTTGTCTAGGAGATGGGGTATAAGCCTTTTCAACAGAAACTGTGAAAAAGAGAAAGAGAGAAAATGAGTAAGAAATTGAAATGACAGCTTTGGTGATGGCTTTTTGTTCATCTAGTCAACTGTGCTATGGTGCTGCTGAATGAGCAGTTTCCACTGTACCTCAAAAAATATGAAAGAGCGATGAGTATGTATTTTTTTCCTCCTTGTAGTGCTGCATATGATATTTCCAGTGGTGTTTCATCTTTCTGAAATTAAATTGTTACCAAATGTTCTTTATAGCAGAAATTGTTATTGTCTATGGAATTTTAAGTAGTATTATATATTAAGATACGTCATCAGCATTTAACCTTCCATGATACCACAAGTAACCTAAGAGAAAAGTATCAGTATGAAAAGCTCCTACCACATCTTGCTGAATTCAATTTTTATACTTCTTGTATCTATTCAACTGGATCAATACAGTATAAAGCCAGTTGTGTTCATGCATTTTAAACTGATTTCCAAAAATGCCTCTTGTGTCTCATACTTACGTTTTGAAGACTGTATAGAGTGATAGAACCAGGGAATCATTTGGACTGGAAGGGACTTTAAAAGGGACCTTAGTTCCAACCTTCCTTTCATGGGCAGGGACACCTTTCACTAGAACAAATTGTTCAGAGCCCAGCCCAACCCAGACTTCAATACTTTGAGGGATGGGGCATCCACGGCTTCTCTGGGCAACATCTTCTGGTACCTCATCATCCTCATAATAAAGAATATTTTCCTAATATCTTATCTAAACCTACTCTATATCAGTTTGAAGCCATTATCACTTGTTCTGTCACTACATGCTCTTGTAAAATGTTTCTCTATATCTTTCTTGTTGGCTGCCTTCAAGTACTGAAGGGCTGCAGTTAGGTCACCCATAAGGCTTCTCTTTTCCCAACCAAACAAACTCAATTCTGTCAGCCCTTCCTGACAAGAGAGGTGCTCCATCCTTCTGGTCGACTGTGTGGTCCTCCAACAGGTGCATGTCCTTCGTGTGCTGGGGAGAACTCAGAGCTGGATGCAGCACTGGAGGTGGGGTCTCACCAGAGCAGAGTAGAGAGGCAGAACCACGTCGCTCATCCTCCACCATAACCAAGTCCTTCTCAGCAGATCTGCTCTCAATCTGTTCATTCCTCAGCCTGTACTGATACTGGGATTTACACTGACCCATAGGCAGCAGCTTGCCCTTGGCCTTGTTGAACCTCATGAAATACCTATGGCCCATTTCTTGAGCTTGTCCAGGTCCCTCTGGGTCCTGCCCTTTAAGTGTGTTAACTGCACCACTCAGCTTGGTGCACTTGCTGAGGATGCACTTTATCCCCTTGCCTATGTCATTAATGAGTATGTTAAATAACACTGGCTCAATATGGATGTCAGAGGGACACCACTTTTCAGTGATGGCCACTGGGACTCTGAGCCATTGACCACTACCCTCTGGATGTGACAATGCAACCACTTTCTTATTTGTCTAGCAGTCCCCTCATCAAATCACTTTCTCTCCAATTTAGCAGGAAGGATATTGTGGCAGTGTGAAAGGCTTTGCTGAAGCCCAGATTAATGACATCTGTACCCTTCCCTTTTCCACTGATGCAGTCACTCCATCATAGAAGCCCACTAGGTTGGAAAGGCAGCACTTGCCTTTGGTAGAGCTGTGCTAGCTGTCCAAATCAGCTCACTGCTCTCCCTGCGCCTTAGCATGGCTTCTAGGAGGATCTGTTCCCTGATCTTCCCAGGCACAGAGGTGAGTCTGGCAGTGGTTCAGCAGTTCATCTTTTTTACACTTTCAAAAAATGGGTACAATGTTTCTCCTTTTCCAGTGTCATTGGACTCCACCTGACTGCCATAAATTTTCAAATATCATGGATAGCAGCTTTGCAAATGCATCAGCCTCACTCAGGAGTCTGGGATACATGTCATCAGGTCCCATAAGTATTCAAAGTCCTCACGTGGTCATGAACCTGATCTTTACATAGAGTGTGAGGGACTTGGTTCCCTCACTCCCCATCCTGCTGTCCAACCACTCAAAAGGTGTCAGAAGAAGTATTGCCATTGAAGACTGAGGCAAAAAACTGAGTACTCCAACCTTCTCCTCATCCATTGTTACCAGTTTTCCAGCATTGCTTATCAAGGGGGCTTTCACCCTCATTTTCTGGTTCACACATTTGTAGAAGCCCTTACTTGTTACTCTTTGTGTCTCTTTCCAGGTTCAGTTTCAGGTTTACCTTAGCCTTTCTCACCCCATCTCTGTACAGCCAAACTTCATCTCCAGGTCACCTGAAGCATTTGCTTCTTTCCCTTTAGTGTGACCAGAAGATCTCTATTCAGCCATGATGGGCTGTTGCCTTCCTTGCTGGATTTCTTTCTCCTGGGGATTGCCAGCTCTTGTGCTTTGTGGAAGATTTTCCTTTAAGATCTGCCAGCTCTGTTCCAGTCCCTTGTCCCTGAGGAACAACTGTCAAACCCAGCCTTCAAGAGAATCCCACCGACTATCTCCCAGAAGAGCTTGAATTCTTCCAGCTAGAATTCCTAAACTTCGTAGAGTTCAAGGGCTTAACTTTATCCTTATCTGACCGATATCCCTCAGGACTATGAACTGCACCAATTCATGATCACTGCAGTCTAGACTGCTTCCAGTCTTGATGTCCCCAGCTAGCTCACTTTCACTGGTGAACAACAGATGCAGGAGGTATTCAGTATGAGGGACCCAAGTTCAAGTTGTAATGAATACAAATTTTTCACTAATTAAGAAACTTATTTAAATTTACATCTCAGTATTCAGGGATTTAAATAAATCCTGGAGCTTGCACTTCCTTGAAGGCAAGGTAAAAAACAGTTAAAACCAGCAGTATTTTCTACTTTCCATACACAAAATTTCTTAGACTAAATAAGCTTTGCATGCAGCTCCATATATAGCAATTATATTGCACATATGTGTGCATTAACTCCTGGAAATCCTGAAAATCTATAATAAAAAGTAATTCTAGGCACTTTTAGTGATTATGAGCAATCTTAGACTATGTGATCATGGATTTTGATTACATTGGTATAAACATTTTCTACATGAGATAAAAACAGGAAGAAATTGTAATGAAGAACACAGAAAAGAGGGAATGGAGAAAATCGCAAATCAATCCAATTTTCTCTCACTTTTAGTAAGGTGATTTAGCTTAGGCAGAACTTGAAACAAACTGTGCTCACATGCAGGCATTATGAAACCATTCACATAGAAAATGGGATGGCACAGTAAAATGGGTAATAAACACTGAGACCCCCCCTCCATAAGCTAGTTCTGAGATAAAACAGCACATGCAAAACTGCTGCCCATACTTTGATAGATGCAATTATTCTGTTTTTAAAATTTAGCTCTGTGGGGATACAGAGGGGCCATTGCTTTTCTGCCCTTGTGGTTTTGTTGTGCATGCTTTGCTTCAGAGGTTCTAAGGAAGGAATCTGTAGTCCTCCTCATAAAAATACACACATCCCATTTGCATGTATGTTTGGCCCAGGGTGCTGGATGTTGTTTTGACTTTCTCAAGGAAATTGTATTTTTTTAAAATGATTTCATAAAGAAATGATCATTTCATGTTAAATGTAAGCTCTGATTTCTTCTGCCTTCAAGAAAGATATTAAAATACACAAGAACTCTGCATTTACTTAATAGTACAAAGCAACAGAGTTTTGGCACAAGCCAAAAATAAATCCAAAAGCAAAAAGACCTAATCTGTCTACAAAAAAAGGGATATACTGACTACTTTGGAATTCTATTAAACTTATTTTTCTTTTTTGTTCTTTTTTTCTTTCTATCCTTTGGGAAGATCACTTGGGATTTGGTGGAAAAGTGTGTTTTGACATGTGAGAAACAGCTATCTGCTAGAGATTTACAATGTTCTTGGAAAAATACCATAGCCTTATTCAATTGACAGGGAAAAGGGGGCCCAGCAAGCTGGTAGCTCACCCAGCAGAGCAGTATCAGGAAAAAAAGCTGACATACTCAAACCATTGCTCCAAATCCTATCAGCTAGGACTCTTTCTTGTCATTTGTAGTGGTACACAGTCATGCATTTTCCACTTCATTGTTCCCTTTAGATAAATTCCTGTAGTGTTTCTACTGTTATCCCTTGAAGTATTTTCACAGTGTTGTGTTTTTTACCTTGGTCTTAACGCATCAGTGTCATTCTCTGTTACAATGTAGAGCTGCATCCCAGCTAAACTTGCTATGGGACATCTGATTATGAGCATATTGGAACCTGTTCATTTATTTTATAGCTTTAATGTTCTTTGAATGCAAAATTTTATATGAACATTGTAATTGATCCACTGTGAACAAAAATGCTTGAATTAAGTTCTTTCCTGCCACAGAGCCTTGCCTTGAGATAACAGGCCCTGGAATGAATAGATAAGTAAAAAGAGATTTAAGAACATGGTAATAAGCTGATCAATATTATGTGCATGCAAAATGAGTACAAGGTAACAAAGTCTATACAACTGAAACCTGGAATGCAGCTTCAGCTGCAAGGTAACACAGAATCTTCTTGGATTCTCTGTTATGTCTCCTCTACTATGTCAGACATACAGAACTGTGAGATTGCCTATTATCCCACAACTTTTACACTTCAGAGGAAATTGTACTCAAAATTAAGTCTGCTCAACCCATAAATTCACAGGTGTTCCCATGCTGATAAAGGGACTTCCTGTTTCCCATCCCTAAGAACCCAGAAACATAGGATGAAATTAAATAGCTTTATCAGCCAATGACCTTTGCAGCTCCTCCTATAAATTGGATCCATTCTGCAACAATGAAGGTGAAATGGTATTCAGCCCCTACTTTGGTCAGCACCTATCTTCCCCTTCTAAAATTACAGTAATTTCATACTCATAAGCCGCACCTGGTTATAAGCTGCACTTTCAGGTAGCTGGGAAGATCATGGAATTTGTCCATATATAAGCTGCACCAGGTGATAAGCCCCACATTTATTTATTTATTTATTTATTTTTAAGTGAGCATCCATGTGCGACAAAGTAATGCGTTAGTAACAAAATCACGTGATTGTGGGGGTTACTGTCAGGCGCTCAATTTGCAAACAGTTTTCACAGACTGGCAAAGCCTTTAAACGCAGCCCCAGGCACCCTCCCCATGCCGCAGGCCCCGGCACTCCTACCCCCGGCACCCGCCTGCCCCGCTTGCCAGCGGCCCCGTTCACCCGCGACCCCACCGTGCCGCTTGCCTGCCCGCAGCTCCGCCACCTGCTCACCCCACGAAGCCCACTCCTCACCCGCCTCCCGCCAGCCCAGCAGCGGCTCCGCGGCAGCTCCCTCCCTGGCTGACTCTCACTTCTGGGTTGGCATTTCACCAGAATTTGTCTATAAATAAGCCGCACCTGGTGATTAGCTGCACTTCTGGGATCGGCTCGATTCTTCAGTGAAATAGGTGCAGCTTATCAGTGTGAAATTACTGTATTCGTTTGGTCTGTCTTCACAGCCCATTAAAACTGAGCTTTGTGAACGAAGCCTTATTTTTCCAAAGCAATTGCAAAGGGTTTTTTTAAAGTTTTCATAGGAAGGGAAGAAGACAAAGAGAAAAAGACAAAAAACAAAAGAGACCAAAAAAAACCACAAAAAAAAAAAAAAAAAAAGACAAACAAAAGAACCCTAAACATCCCAGTCTTAAAAAAAAAAAAAAATCACTAAAGAGTGCTTATGATATAGGACCAGAGTTTGAAATGAAAAGGTCTTAGGAGATCTCCCATTTTAGCTCAGTGAGACTTCCTGTGGTGGAGCTTTAGATTAAAGCTTTTAATGAAGCTCAGCTGTAGAACACAAAAAATACAGGTCTATTATTGCTGTTTTGCTGAATTACCATTAATTTCATCTGATAGAAAAACAGCAAAGAACACTGGATTAGCAGTAGCTATAAGAGGCCAATGTAATTTAGGCACTAATTTGCACAGCATGGATGTTCCACCCCCACCGCATTTTCTGGTCCCAGCCTTCTAATAGGTGTGAACTCCCTGGCTTCTCTTTTCAGCAACCACATCCATGCTGGGAAGTATCAAAGCCCTTTAAGTAAGTAATGGCTGCTACATGGACAGTTATGATTTCCATTTCTATTGTTGCTTATTTAAGACAGAAAAAAAAATAAACAAAGAAGTTACTTTTTATTTTATGAAGTACTTGTGCATTTCCAATACTGTGGTTATCTTAAGTTCCTCCAACCAAGCATAGGTTCTGGAGAAAAAAAACTTTATTTGAAATAAATCTAACATTTAGTCTTATTTTGAAAGATCACAAATAACTTTATAAATTGTGAACATATACCACCTCCTCACCTTTCAATTCTGGAACAAAACATTTAAAAACCTGAAGATTGTTACAAACAGTAGGATTTCTTTCATTTGCTCGAAACTGAAAAAAGAGGCTCGGTAGGTGACATGCAGTTACTCAGTGGCCTGGAAAATGGGCAAGCTCTTCTAAGACTGCACTGAATCTGGCTGGTATTGAGTTAACTGCCTTCACAGCAACTCCTGTGGTGCTGGGGGCTGTGGGTGTTGTGGATTTGTGCTTAAATCAGTCATGATAATACACCAGTATTTTGACTACAGTTAAGCATTGTTTGCACAGCATCAAAAAGTTTCTCCTTTCCCATTGTGTACCCCCATCTCTCCACAGAGAGTAAGCTGGGTGTCAGAAAGAAGTTGCTGGTTGTCTGAGACTGCTGTCCCAAATTTTTCAAAGGGAAGTTCCACAGCATATAACATCAGAGTTAGCATTAAAACTGGGCTAGAGAAAGAAAGATGTGGAGCTCCTTGGTTTCCAAGGTGGCCATAATGGGGAGACTGCCTGGGTATCAGTATGCTCATGGGAGATGGAAAATTATTAGATTGCATTGTGCAGATTTTTTTTCTCTTCTTCACCTATAAACTGTCCATATCTTGATCCATGAGTTTATTGGTTTCAGTCTTTCTATTCTCTCCCCCATCCTACTTGGTCGGGCTAGGGGAGGGGGCAGTGAGTTTCTGTGTGTACTTAGCTGCTGGCTGGGGCCAACTCATCACAAATAGAAAGGAGGCAGAAAAAAGTGAAAGAAAAATTATTTATTTTGTAGAAACTGTCACTTTCAGCTAAAAGGGGACAAGTTCAGAGTGGCATAATTAAATCCTGTATAACACAATAGACAAATAACATCAAATAAAAATCACCACGAAAAGAAATTTGTTTATCTGGAATTTTAGTTCAATGAGGAAAAAAACCCCAAAACCCAACCGAAACAAACCAAACCTCATAACTGAAACATCAAAATGTCTGGCTACAATGTACTTAGGAGAAAATTATTTTGTTATTTTCCAAAATATCTCTTGTACTTTGAAATTCCTGTCTTACAATGTGCAAAGATTTAAAGCCTGAATCCAAGCAAAAGTTTTGATAGCTCTGTCTTTTTACTCCTATTTTTGATAGTAATGATTTAAGAACATTTTATTGTTCATTGAACTTTGGAAGGAACTGTGTTCAGAACTAGCTTTGAAATTATCAGAATTTAAAATATATAACTAGCAAGTTGTATATTGGTTTTCTTTAGTTTCATCTGTATTGGTCTTAATTCATTCCCAGTTATTTCTAGCACTTCAAAGTATGCCAAACTTTTATGGTCTTAATTTGTAAAAAAAAATTCTGCAGAAACAGTTTTTTTTTAATTCTATTTCTTGATATTCCAGCTTTACTGTGGTATATATCACTCAATGTCTTCCTAACTGGCATCCCTGTCACTTAAAAGTGAACGAAACCTCAAACAAGGGCCTTTTGTTCTTGGTATAGACAGAATGCCAATGTCAAGCAGTCATGTAACTTAGGAAGTAAGTATAAACCCAGCTCAACTAACATCAGTGTGGCAAAATTACCAGTGACCATTACTCCAAGCCACAAAAATTCCCAGTTCAAACTTATGCTAGCTCATCTTTAATATGAATGTATTAATTTCCAATATGGTCAGCTGATTCTATGTCCTTTCCATCCAAGGCTTTTCAGAACATGGTTAGTTTATTTTTGCCTGCTTCTTTCTCTCTATCTAAAATCCTAAACATCCAACAGAGGCAGTTTCATCTCCTGGTACCACAGTACTTCATTGGGTATTTCTGTGTGTTTATACAAGAGGTCTTAGAACTTCTGTGGTATTTAACCCAGTCATCATATCTTCACTCATTCATGGCTCTTAACAGCATTTCTGTTCCCTTAAATTCTCCCACTATGCAAGATGTAATTCTCTAACAGTGTCTCAGAGGTCTATGTCTTATTGAAACTCTTCCATACAGGAAATATCAGAGTGAAAAATGTTGTCATAGTCCACTGCACAAAATTAAAGAGTAACTGAAGGATATACTGGGAAAGATAAATTTCTTGGTTGTGAATGGAAACGTTATATACTGAGATGCCACAATCACAGCCACATACCAAAGCACATCTTCATATTAATCTTCCAAAGAGCATTCAAAATTAATTAGAAGTTCAAGCACCACCATTCCTTCTGGAACATAAATGTTTTATTTCAGCTGTAACCAGAAAGATAATAACCAGCCCAAGCATTTGAAGGGAAATTATGTTTCAAGATGATAGTGCTCAGAAGCCCCAGTGCCTTTACACTGCTGAAGCAGAACAAAATTTTTCTCTCACATGGCAGCCTGGATTAAAGCCATTCCTGGAAAGAAGTGCATTTTGAACTAGTTCAGTGTGAATGACTGACCTTAAACATGATTCATGTTTGCATTAAAGTTCTGGCACACCAAAAGTTTTTGCTTCCAACTTTTTACCAAAAGGAGTGGTTAACACTTAGCTGCTTTATTTATTTTATTTCCCCAGTCATAGCCTGAAGTTTTAGGGAAGCTCTTCTGAAGCTGAAGCCTTCAGAGTCTGATTACAAGGAAAAAGGAATACTTTCCACATGCTAGCTCACATTTTTTACTTCAACTTCTTGCTTATCCACACACACAACAAATGAATCTGCTTAATTCATGTAGTTCAGATACTAAATTGGGCAAGAGGCATAAGATTAACCCTTTTCATGAGTGTGTGACTAGTGCAGAATTGTCATTGTCAGTGACTGATTTCAGTGCTGTTGTAGTGGCTTGGAGCAGCTCAGGGTGCACCCTCACTTTTACCAGTAAAACACCCAATGGAATAATTTTTTAGGCTTCAATGAAAGAAATCCTGAAAAATAACTTATAATACACTTAGATTTTCAAGATTTCAGTTTTTAATAATTGTCAGATTTCCATCTCTCTTGAGTACAGGGAAAATCAATGTGATGGAAATTGCGTAGGGAGAGGTTTGCTTGTGGAGTTATTTATATCCCCATTTCCAAAGCTCAAGAAAAAACCTGTAAATATAGCTTCACTAGTGGACCTTCAGCATTGCTGTCTTGGCCAGAATTTCAAGTTCAAGAATTTCACGTGGGTGGGAGTAGGGAAATCACTGGAAAGAGGAAATAAAAAGTGGCGAAGGGTATGTTCTCCCAAGCATCTTAGAAATCTTGGGAACCAGCATCTTGTCTGTCTCTACCATATCTCTTCCTCTTGTACTTCTATGTATTAATTTCTTGATGGATATGATTCTGAAGGCTTTAGCCATTTGAGAGGAAAGAAAAAAGAATGGCATATAGTTTCACATACCAAGTTAAGCATAATAATTAACAGTATTATTGTTTGGTTTTTTTAATACTAGGTAATACCATCAGCTTTAAAGCTTAGAATTTCACAAAATGTACAATTCAATCTCTATGAAACCTCTTCCAGTGGGTTTCTGGGGTGATAAAAGACAGAACCTGGGATAACAAGTTGAATTAGATTCTACTTCCAGGTTCATTCTTTGAATGCCTGTGGTTTAGACACAGTGGAGTACTATTTCCCAGTTCATGAATAGAAGCAATGATATTGGCTGTCAAAAATGACCATGAAAGAATCGAGTTAAATAACTTACTGCTATAATGGGGACAGCTCAAAGCAAGCAGCAAAATAGGCATTTTGCTGCTATTGCTATTGTCACCTTCAACGGCTGTTAACCCCAGTACCTCCAAGTATTCAGGTCTTCAAAACACCATGAAGCACACTGGTTTATGAGTATCAGGTTCTGACAGTAGCAAGGACATCTCTCAGCCATATCTTGGTCCTGTGATGAGGAAGAGTCTCCGGTCCCACAGATGGTTCAGCAAGCAGAGTCTGCAAAACCTTCATAGTGAGGGATGAGGAGTACCCCTTGCCTCACCTGCAGCCCTAATTCATCTCAGAAGAGACTGTGGACCTTGAATTTTGAATGTTTTTGCTCTCTAACAGAATGCCTACTTGGTCATTGAAGTCCTCTGTTTCAAGATGGTTGCTTACTAGAAGTGCAGATATTCCTCTTGAGTTTCGTTAGTCTGAAGCAAATGTACATTTACTTGACTACCAAAAAGCCTGGCTCCAGTCACTAACTTCTGCCCTGTGCTTGCCCTCTGTGGTACTGGGAACTGCAAAGCTCCCAGTTGCTGTGCAGTAGCATAGCACTCTGTCTGGGATGAAGTTAACTCTAATCTCATAATACCATATGGCGCAGTGGTTTGGATTTGTGGCTGGAATAGTGATGATAATACACCTATCTTTTAGCTGCTGTTAAGCCATGTTTGCACAGCATCAAGGCCTTTTTTCCTCCCATTCTGTAGGTGTGGCTGGGGATCCACAGGGATCTCAGAGGGGACACATCCAGGACACCTGACACAAATTGACCAGAGTGAAATTCCATACCTTACAGTGTCTGGTCAGCAATGAAAACTCAGCAAATGGAGGAGGAAGAGCTGATCCCCAGGGCTATGGTGTCAGTCTTCCCAAGCAGCCTGTATGTATGCTGAGGCTGGCTTATCAGGAAGCAGCTGGACATCTATTTTTCAACAGGAATAGTGAACTAACTACTGATTTTCTTTCTTTGTGTGTGCAGATTCATTTCACTTATTAAATTTTCTATCTAAGCCCACAAGTTTTTTTCACTTTTATGTTTCTGATTGTCTCTTCAATCTCACTGTCAGGGAATTAGTTACTGTTTGGGGAGGTAGCAGCTGGATGGAGTCATCCCAACACAACCTGAAAGAATACACTATGAATATATACACACATCCTGCCTGCCTCATTTCTTAAGGTTCAGGTCTTCAAATAGCCCCTTCTACTTGTGGGACACATACATACTGTGCAACAGGGGAAATCAGCCTATGCAATTCAAATCAGGGAAGTTTTACATCCCATTATGATATACTATGCATGCAACCAACTTTTCTTTACTTGGAGAATCAAATCAAACAGCAGCTTAGTTCTAATAACAGTAAATGAATGTGTACTGCTGGTAGAAAGGTGCTAACTGAGCAGAAAACTTGTTACACCTTTGGTTAGTGGCTTATTTCTCACACAAGCAAAAAAAAAAGTGATAAAAAAACTTCAAGTTCTGCCTGTTCGAACCTTCTGATTTTGTAGGTCTAAACCCCAATATCACCATCCATCACCAGTCATGTACTTGAATAGCTGTGTATTTTTTTAGCTTAGTATAGCTTTAAGCACGTGATTCCGACAAACTCTTTTCAATCAATCATTATTACATATTCTTAAAATGGAAGAATAGTTCTTAAAGAGGAAGCCTCCTGGAAGAGGGGTTCACTTCACACTAACTGCTGTATGTGTCCTGGTACAAGACTGAAATTTGTGGGGAGGGCTCTTACTAGAAGCAACTGTAAAAATACTGGCAGAAGAAAGTGTGATACCAAATTTCTTCATAATTTTTATTAGGACTTGTAGTCTTTGTGAAAAGTTGTTACAAGTTTGTCCATTTGTTAAAATAGTGGCCACCCAGATTTTCTATTTTTAAAAATATTTTACTGATTTTGACTGGGATAGAGTTAATTTTCTTCATGGTAGTTTGCAGGGTGCCATATTTGCTGTATGCAATCAAAACTGTGTTGATAGCACACTATCGAGCATTGCTTACATAGCATCAAGACCTTTTCTGTTTCTCATGTTACCCCTCCAGTGTCTAGGCTGGAGTGAGCGAGGAGTTGGTAGGGGACACAGCCAGGAGAGTTTTTCCAAATTAATGAAAGAGGTATTTAATGTAATAAGATCTTGTACTGAGTGGTAAAAAATGGAGGGCTGGGGGAAGCGGGACAAAAGGGTGACATTTAGAATGATGGTGTTTTTATTTCCAAGTAACTATTACTCTTGGTGAAGCCCTGCTTTCCTATGCAGTCTTTGCTTACATGCTTAGATTTTTCTTTACCCATTAGTTTTCTCACTTTTACACTTCCAGTTCTTCCTGACATCCTACTGCATGGGAGTGAACTGCCTACTAGGGTTAAACAAATAATACAAATTGTTGGACAACAAAAAATAATTGTTTTACATATATAAGGCATATATCATCCTGAAAACCTAAAGAATTTATCAAAAAGTGTCTCTTTTTCCTACCATCTACTGACTTGTGTGTTGCCACATGCCTTGAGAATTTAACTACACACTAAAAAATTTAGAAAGCTGGTCTCAGCTTTAGAAATTTTATTTCTATATATGGAGATATGTCCAGAGAAAAAAAGATAACTTAACCTCTTTTAATCTTGTCACTCTCCTCATACACTGAAGTATCATATAAAAAAATTTGCCACATCAGTTTAACAGAAGTTGATAATCTCTATGGCCTTTACAAAGAATCTTCCAGGACAACATGTCCCAGACTTCATATATACAAATATTGCTTTGAATATGACTACATCACATTTGAGCATAGACTTCACTACCTTTGAACACAAATATGCTATAAGGAGCATGTTATTTTTTTCTCAGATCAGATAATTTCCTAGAATCTTAAGAAAAATGTTTCTTTATTGCTTGGGCAAAGAGTGGCACAAATGGAGGAGGAAGGCTTCTGAATCCAGTAACAGCTTCTGCCTATGTCTAGACATGACTGAAACACAATGAGAGGTGAACAAAAACAGTTTTTCATTTTTTGGATGGAGCTGTTACAGATTTGTGTAGGTAAAGCTAATATCAAAATGTAGAAATATAAGAATGAAATTTCAGAAATACTTACCTGAACTTTATAATGGAAGAAATCAACATCTACTCCTCCAATAGCAAATCTGCCTCTGACTTACCCTGGCAATAAATCTGAGGATTAATCCAATCATTTTGTTGAATGACAAATTTTGCTCAAAGTACACCTGTTTTTCAAGTATGTTTTCAATTATGATGATACAAATATTCAAAATCCTGGATCAGTTCCTTGATCTGTTTGACCACACAGTTCTATAACAATTAAAACAGCACAACTGAGAGATTGTAAAGAAACATGCAAACAGTGAAAAGATAGAGCTGTTCAAAGTGGGCTTGACTCCAAGGAAAGAATTCTCTGTAATGATATTCAATGAGACCAATGGGAATTGATGAGCTTTTCCCCTCTAATTGAATACAGAGCTGGTTTCAATTAGAATTCATAGCCCATGGCATTAGTGTTACCATCACTGCAAAATCACATTACAAAGGGCATAAGTTATTCAAACTAAGATTCAAAGTTTTCCACAGTTTCAAGAAGGCGACTTTAATTAGAGTGTATTACTTGGAAGCTATTAGATTAAATTACACATTCACATTCCTTTTAAAGTTGGTAGAATTTCTAGATTGAAAGAAGATGTTAGATTCAATGGTAACGAAGCAATATTGACTAGGTAGTAGTTAGGTAAGAAGAGTGAACAAAATGATTATTATGTCATAGATTCATTTATTGGTGACAATCAAGACTCAACAAAAATTTAGAAGAATTTTTCTGTGGAAGAGCTTCCCTTTAGATCAAATTTAAATTGCCTTTAAAATTAATTCCTGAAAAACACAACACATGCCTTCCTAGAAAAGTAAATTTTGAAAATTTTCTGGCTATATAAAGACATTGGAATCACAGGTTATTTTCCCAAGTTTATTATCTTCACGCTATAAAATGTGTTAGCCATTTATTCAGTACCACACATCAAAAAAGACCAATTCAGAAATTCTTTTAGGAAATAATTAATGGCGAGAACAAAAGAAAAATTCAGGAGAACAATAATATTCTTCTAGTTTAGAATATTAAGAATACCAAGAATATGTAAAATCCCCATACCCTGCTCTCAATTCTGTTTGCATGAAGAATCACACACTGAAGACAATTCTGTTTGCATGAAGAATCACGGGCTGAAGAAAATTTGGATGCCATGTTTTTTAGTTTCAAGGCTGCTGTGGGTTTGTCTGTTTTGTTTTGCTTTGCTTTGTATTTTATTTTGAAGGTTTTAGCAACTCTCAATTGTTTGTTTACACTTCACAAATACACAAATAGAATCACAAATATAGGGGTTTTTATTTCAACAAATCCTTCATTACCAACCATCAAAATTATAAACTGAGCTTTTTGTAGTCTGAGGCATATTAAGTATAAAACAGAAATTTAACAGAAGAATAATTAATCTCAGAAATGCTCACAAAAAGTGAAATGATTAAATGACAGTAAATAAAGAACTACTGTGGAAATTACTCAAACTTAAATGATGGAAAAATATATTATTTATTATATATTGTTTTTAAAATGCTCTTTCCCTGACAGACAGGCCAATTCCACTCCCAAAATTTAGCATTAGCAATTCTCTGTTTACTTAATAGAGACTATCATTCATGTTGACAGTTCGTATGGTGCTATTTTGGCTGCAGTTCTCAGTGGAACCATTTTCAGAAACACTTATTGCATGACACTGAGGAAAACACTAACTGAGTCCCTCAACACTGCATACCAAAGCAAAAAGACTTTTTTACTAGGGTACATGAGGGAGACTCAGGGCAGTTTGGGAAATGTTGCTGGAAGAGTAGCAAGAATTATGCATTTCTTTGTATGCAAAAGTGAAAAAAAATTACTTGTTTGAGCTTGGCAATGTTTGGAAACAAGTTCTAGATGCACGAAGCACTGCTCATCACATTAAGTGTCTACACAGAGGAAAAAAGTGCTTTGTATTCAGAAACTGGAAAGTATTTTAGCTTACTGATCCTTTTTCCCAAATCCACTACAAGGCTACCCACTTTGTTTTACAGCTTCTTTTCTACGTCTCAGGGCATGTTTGCTTTTAGAAGTAGACACAACAAAAGGAAAAGAGTATTCCTTAGGTTTGGAAAATCTGTGTGTGTCTTTACATCACTGGGGACCAGCGGCATACTGATGACTGCAGTAGCCATTCTTAGTGTCCAGTGCATCCTGGGTCTAGTCCTGCCTAATATCTTAATCAATGGACTGAACGATGGGCCAGCACGTGCACTCAGCTAGTCTGCAGGCGGCATAAGACTGGGAGAGGCAGCGATACCTCAGAGAGTTGTGCTGCCGTGCGGAGGGGCTGACAGGTGCAGGGATGGGCTGACAGGAGATTCATGAACCTCAGCAGAGAGAAGTGCCAAGCCCTGCACCTGGGCAGGAACAGCCCCACACACCAGTGTATGTTGAGGGACAACCACCTGGAAATCAACTGGGCAGAAAATGCCCTAGGGTTCACGGCTGAACACAAGTCAGTGAAATGCCCTTGCAGCAAATGTTACTGGTATCCTGGGCTGCATTACACAACATACAGGCAGCAGATAACAGAGGTGATCCAGTCCCTCTGCTTAGCACTGCTGAGACCACACCGGAGTACTGTTTCCAGCTCTCTGAGCTTTGCAGTGCAAGAGAGACATGGGTGTGTTCGATAAATTACAGAAAAGAGAAATGAAGATGTTCAGGAGACTGGAGCATCTTACTGGTGAGGAAAAGCTGAAACATCTGGGACTCTTCAGCCTGCTGAAAACAAGGCTCAGCAACAAGGTTAATAATTTTGCTAAAAACCTGAAAATAGGGTCAAAAGAGACAGAAACAGATTCTTTTAAATGGTGACAAGACCAGAGACAATGAGCATAATTAGAGACACAGGAGGTTTCTTATGAACATAAGAAAACACTTCTTGTCTGTGTTTGAGTACTGCCGCAGGTTGCCCAGGGAGACTGTCCAGTGTCCCGCTCTGGAGAACTTCTGAAGCTCTCTGGGACACTGACTGCGGATATTCGACTAGACGTCATGCAGAGATCCCTTCTAATCTCAACCATTCTGTGGTTCTGTGATTCTGTGATTCTCTGGCTCTAGGATATCAAAGTTCTACTACTCTGAAATAATTTTAGGTGATTAACATAGTGGTGATTTAGTATTGGATGTTTGCTCCTCTGCAAGATGTTCCTGAAAATAAGATCTATTACAAGTTGAAGACAGAGATCTAGTAATTAAGTTAATTGTGTCTGAGGCTTTTAAAAAGGACACAATGTATTTCTCTTCATTTAAACAAGTGAATACCAGAAGACACTTAAAAATCTGCTATTTCATTTCTTTCTATCAGATTGATTAATACACTGAACTACACAGGAAATTTCAAATAGCATCTTCTTCCAATATGGTTTGGCAGTTTTTACCACCTTACCAAAAAGTTTAGTGAAAGGAAAAGTTGACTTACAAGGAGAGACTAAACTACCAGAGTTTTCAGCCAGAAATTAAAATACCAGCAAGAAAAAAATTATAGCAGCTTTCATGGACCTGAAGGATTAATGAAGTTTCATCCCCCTGACTTTGCAGAGTAAGTCAAACTGTGGTTGTGGAGAAAGAATATTTGTAAAGTTTTATTTAATATTAGTTTACTGGGAAGCATTGGATTAGTTTGCAGAGGAAGTCTATGGAATTTCATCACAAGGGGCTTGTGATTTTTATTCCACTCCAAGACAGGTCAGGTAAATAACTGCCAGGAAAAAGGAACCATGATCCTTTTAAGATAGAGATGTGGTGCAGGTGGCCTTTGCAAATCCTTTCTACTTTTTTTCCTTATTAACTATGCTTCTACTTCATTATTCTATGCAATACGAGAAACTCTGACAGAGATTTAAAATATTTTAAAAGGACCTTACAACACAGAAATATCACTTTTTCTAATTTTGACCCAACTGGAATCTGTGTGGCAAAATACCTGTCACAAACTTGTTGAATATCAGCTCCCTGGCAGCTAGAACCTTGTGTCTTCCAAATGGGTAAAAGCTACTAGTTCTTGCTGCCAGGAGTCTGCTTGACTGCTTCTGAGTAAATTCAATAGCTTCTCTGGTCTCGCAGTGAGAAACATAGAAGTACTAGCCCTATACAATTCCTTGTACACAAAATCAAACAGGTTTTGTTTCTTTTCGTTTTACACTCCTTAATAACCTCAAAACAAAATTGCATTTTAATGAACAGTTACCAGGTCAGACATTGATTTATTTTATGTGACACTACAATTCTTATGTCCCCTCTGACTGTAGCAGGTGGAATGGGAGCTGTAGACAAAGTTTATTATAAAAGTCCTCCCACTGAGTCACAAGGGGCAGAAAGGACTCCCCTTTGTTTTCCAAACTCCTTCTTAGAGGAGCCTGGTGCAGCTGGATCCAATCTTAGCCCCAGACTTTGTCCATGGTTTAAGCCCAAGGAGTTACAGAGGTGTGAGGAATATTTGTACAACTTTGTCCTTCAGGATTAAGGATCGCAAACCAGATGTATTCCTACAAAAATGAATTATTTACTGTGATAAATTATTTGCCAAAAAGATCTTAATCAGAATTATTTACTGCAGAATATAGAATCTAAAACTACTAGTATAATATAGTATAGCACAGTATAGTATAGGTATTATGTATTATAGTGTAGTATAGTAAAGTGAATTGTGTCAAAGCAATTATATTAAATTATATTAAAGCTAGCAAAAAAAACCCAAATTTGAAGTAGTGATTTATGCCTGTGCCAATGTCTGTGGGCAAATCTTTCTCTCAGCCTCAAGGAGAAACCCTGAGGGGCTTCTTCATCCAAAGGAGGAATTTCCACACATACTTCAAGAAGGGATGTGTTAGAAGAACCTGCCATTTGAAAGTAGAACTGGACTTTTGGAGTATGAAGTGCTTGTCTGACAGTCATGTTTCCACACCAGCTGTGCCAGATTAGCATTTCTTGATAAGGATGCTTAACAATATCTGGCCCATCTCACTGTCAAGATGTTTAACTTTGGGGCTGATGAGTCAGACTGGTTTTAGCATAACTCAGCACCAAAAGCATCATGCCACCCCCCCTCAGTTCACTAGTGATAGCTTTGCAAAACAAGACAGTTTTTGAGTTGGTTACTCTGTTTGTAGCAGAGCATCATGCTACACTGCCACAGTCACAAAAGGGCACTTTGTATTAGGCAGAAGGTTTAAGGTTCAGTCTCAAAACTAGCCATACTTTTATCCACCATGGTGTGGTTTTCTCCACACTGAATGTGAAACCCCTGTACTGCATGTCACTGTGAGCAGTTGTGACACTGCCATGGTGACCAGTGATCATCTTGCTCCACATCCCTCTATTCTGGTGGATTTTTTAAGAAGCTGAGGGCAGATGTTCAGTGGTAATAGAAGTTCTTCACTGAAATTTTATTGATCATGGCAGAACATTTGAAAGGTGCTTTTCTCTGTGAAGTATAAAAGGCACAGCCAGCATGGGCTATCATCTATTGGCTTGTCTGACACACTTTTTTTTCCCCCAACCTTGATGTGCAGAAGTGCTGAAACATGCTTAGAAGCAGAACATAGCAGGAGAGAACAGTCAGGAAAAGACTAGAAAGATCCTAAGACGTATTTAATAAAGTTTTAGGGACCTGGGTTTAGACACTCCATGCGCATTTTTAAATAAACACATAGATCACCATCTTCCTAATTTCAGGGGAAGTCATAGAAACAATCTTTCTCAGGGACATGGAGCTACACCAGCATTTTAGCTTGGCAAGACTGAACACTAGTCTCCAATGTGAGATGCTGTCAAGGCCACTAATGTTATATTTGCATTCCCAAAGACCTATTTCTGGCTGCATTTTTTTTGCTACAGCCTTAATAGGTAGCCAGCATGTCACAGGCAGCATTAAGCTACACAAGGCTGCTCACCTGACAATCTGCACATGAGCATCACTAACTACAGCACTATGTAACACAAGCTTCAGCAGGGTGTGTTGAGCACTGCTTGAAGATGCCATTCCATGCCATGACTTTGACTTTTTCTTCCATCTAGGCTATTCTAAACTTGGCTGATCCTATACAGTCACTTTTTAGGACAGAATTTTTAGTAAAAATTTTATTGATGCTAATTGGTTCCATTCAAAAATAAAAAAAGAAATAAAGCCTTTTCATAAAATTAAAAGATTCAAGGGCGAATGCACTGAGTTTTTCTTTTTCACTTTGTGGATGGAGAGAGCAAATCTTGAAATGGAGGGGAAAAATTGCCCTAAAAAAAGTAGCTGAATTAATTATCCTTTTTTCCAGCTATTTCTGACTTTTTTTCTTTCTGAGCATTGAACATTTGAAATAGTTACTCTGTTTCATCTTCCACTACACACAGTTTTCAGATAGTTTCTCCACTTTATTAGAAGCTGTGGTGCTATGCTATGAGATTAAAAAATATATAATCCAGCCATCAGTGAGAGCATTGTTCCCATATTCTATTACTGTTGGCAGGTGGGCAAAACACCTGGAAAGAAACTAATATAAATTGGAAAGAATACTTAAAAGGCACTAGATGTGTCAGTCAGTAAAGCTTTCAATATTTTACAAAAGCTGTGATCCGTAGGCTTTGCCTTCAGCCAAAATCCACACAAAGTAAAATAGGCCTTAAAAAACCCCTCTGCAATAAATAGATACCTCCTGGAGGTATTCTAGCCAGCAAATCTCCATCTTTGTGTTTTGAACAAAAGCTTCAGAAAAACTTTGAAAAATCCTCCACGAAAGATAGAAGAAAATGGGAGAAGATTTTTTTTTCCTACCTCTGTAAGTTTTTCTAGTTTGCCTCACTAAAGATCTATTTTAATAGCAATGTCAGGCCAATTTGGTATCAGCATCAAGTTCTGAAATAAATGTTCAAAAGTGCTGCTTCTCAATCTACTTCTGATGCCTTGAGAGGCTACCTAGAGCAGAGGCTAGACAGTGTTAAAGGAATAAAGTAGGTATTTATTAAAAGGCCTCAAAAGGATACCCCTTGGGCAGTCCAAGAACCAAGCCACGACTCCAACCAAGATGGATGGCAGGTCATGAGTTTTCACACTTTTATAAGTTTTGGTCCATTTACATATTGAGGTTAATTGTCCAATTACAGGTTCAGGTTATGAAGTCCCATCCTCCCAGATTGCTCTCCCCAACTCGCTGTTGTTTTTACTTTTTGGCTGTGAAACTGCAACGGTGTCCATGTTTCTCAGGCTGGAAAAGGATTGTTTTGTCTAACTAAACTGTGGAAAGGTTGCTGACACTTCACATGAAGTTCAGAGTTATATACTAATGCAGTAAGAATCTGGAAAGTATGAAAGCTAAAATTTAAGGCATTGCTTCATGCTATTCTCATAAGGAATAAATTTTCAAAAACCATCAATGCTTTTCTTGATCTCAGCACAATGACAATGAACTTGTGGGAAAAGGCTGCATGTGAAGAAATTAAACTCATATGTATTTTATTATATATGTTTTTTCTACCTATACAAATTATAATATTCACCACAGAGATATTGATAAACCTAGATGCACTAATGATGTAGGAGTCTGTTTTCTGTACAGGAAGGAAAATTCCTGGCACTTTAAATTTGAGGTTTAATAGCAGTATTTTAAAATTCGTCCAAGTTAGGCGAGGTACTATGTGATTGTGGAATAGTGAAGGGTAAGAAGTGATCTTAGCTAAAAATCTGGGGTTTTTGCTCTGAAGAAAAGATAAAATTTCAGCAAATTGGGACCTCAATGACAGATGAGATAATAAAATATGACTCTACTAGAGAAAGATAATTCTGACATGATGTACTTACTTTCTTCAACATGTCATTTATGTCCATACAGGAAACTAATAAAAATAATCTCCCTGGACATCTCAAAATGTCTCCTATCATGCCAAGTGGAAAATAATGGTGGGGTCTGTGATGTATAGGTGTCAGATATATGAAGTAAATGAGCCATTGGTTGAAGAAAGAGCCCAAATTACTGGAAAAGGAGTTTTGAGCTTGTAAGGCACATGCCCAATGAATTTCTCTAGAATACAATTTGGGATCAGTTTCATTTACACTTTTATTTAATGATATTGACAAACTAGTCAGTATACACTCATAAAATTTGCCATCACTGTGCACTTGGTGACCTATGAGTACAAAGGACTCTTGGAGAAAGAATAGCTGACCTTGAGGACTGGAGCCATATAAATGGATGGACCTCTTTGTTATGAAACAGAGGTTCACAACCTTTGAGTTGGGAGCTCATTGACTGGCAGCAGAACTAAAAAGGTACACAGACTTCTTAAATTAATCACAAGAGATGAATTGGTGAAAATAAACCCTGGCTATTAAAAAATAAAATACAGTCAATAACTAGGAGCAATGTCTATAAGGCATAAAGAACTAAGAGAAGTGTAAGAGAGATAAATGACAGAGAAAAAAAAAGAAAATTAAAAAAGAGAAAGCAAATGGAGAAATCTCTTTGAACTTTGTGTTAAAATAAGAAATTCAAATGAACATCAAATGAAATTATCAAAAAAAGCTCAATAAGAACATACATCTTCACAATATGCATAATTAATATTGTGGATTTTATCACATGAATGAATTCTATGTGGTGTTTTAGATGTCAGAAATATGAATGGAGTATAAGACAGTCAAATTGGATGCAGGATCCCAAGGAAAATTCCTTTACGTATCTTCCTAAAGTCATATATTTTTCATATCTTTCCCAGTGTTTATGTTCATAACCCATTCTCTTTCTATATTTTAAAATAAAAATGTTGGCTTGTTAATTGCAATTTTAGTTGTAATATAGTCATAGATATATACACATTTATATATAAGTGTGCATATAATAGATATTAAAATAAATCATGTCTACAGTATTTCAAGAAGAAATTGAATCATAGATATTGAAATCTAAAAATCTTATGCATCAAATTATGGGGAAAGTAGTCTACAAGCATAGATTATATTTCATAATTTTAAAGGAAATATTAGTCCTTCTACTAAGCCTCATTAAAATAAAGCTCATCTCATCTTGCCCCTAACAAAACAAATCAAACTGCAGTAACCAACAGAGGGAGGACAAATACACAAAATAAAATGCCAGAAGACTAAACTGAGTACCAGACTATTAAATAGAGTACTAGCACCTTATGGCATTTAATTTGCTGTATGCGATATATGTCCTACTTCACCACAGAGGGTATTTCAACAAATGTGGTAAATAGTATTTTGCGTTTTTCTCCTTTTCGCATATTCATCTAAGACTGCCCTGTTTCCTTATCCCACTCCCCTTTACACCACCACTCTGTTATAGATACTAGGTTTTGTGTTATACACAATTACATGTTTCCAAATTAACCCTCTAAATAATTTTCTACTACACTTACAGTACCTAGTTTAACCCAGCAACACACCCTCTAAGAGTGTCTGTGTCCCTGCTGCAGGCTTTGGTTTTTTGCTTTGCATAAGTATGTCTATGATAATGCTTTCTTTCTTGCTTGCTTGCATTTTGTTAGATGAGGTTGCAAATTTCCTTCCAAATTGCAGTGCTTGCAAGTACATCCACAGCTTAAGCTGAAAAATGAAATGCTTACTGCACATGATTATTATGAACAATTTTAATGAGACGAAATTTGGGGGAAGACCAAGGAGTTCTGCTATAGTTTAATATATGTGACACTGCTGCCTTCAAAGAAAGCTATGAATTTGTTGTATGGAGGGAATCAAGGTCACAACAACACACACAGTGAGACATCTTGTCCCTCCTGATCCAATAGAATCACATTGAAAAGTAGAGAAATTTCAGACTGAACACCAGGAAGTATAGCTCATATTCAGTAAGAAACACAGCTCTGCTACCATAAAATCTACATACCTCCCCAAAGCAAGTGGGTGATACTTTACATACTTTATAAACCCTACCCAGTTCCATCCAAAATCAGTCTTTTTTATTTAGTTTGACTTAACAGTCCCAGCTAATATTTGGTTGGGATTTATGTACTTTACCATCAAATTATTTTGTGATCATCATTCAGAGTCAAATTCTGCCATTCAAATTCTGCACCTGGTCTTAGTGCAGACTGAGGAGAGTGAGGGGTTAAATTCCTTATTTTTGCTGCAGTCATCTGTCTGCTTGTGTATGTTAAGTAAGTGGAGCATGAAACAGAGCAACCAAGAAAAGGAAGGAGAGAGCGGGGGAGGGAGAAAAGTTTCCTAACCACCTACTAATCTGTCTGCTATTAAATACAACAGAGTCTAAATTTGGTGGGAAATACCATTGGTGAATTCTGGATTTTGCAGTTATAAATTGTCACTAATGCTCCATTCAAAGAGTCTATCAAACTTCCATTTTGATCACAAGTGCACACACAAAACCTTTCTTAATAAAATACAAGGATGATATTAAGGACAAAGCAAAGGAAGAAAAGATGAAGGGTACGCCAATTATTAGATCTCTGTAATAGCAGTGTTTTTATAAAATAAAGCTCCTAAATTATCTTAAAGACAGGTGCAGTCATGCTGGAGAAGAAGGTAAAAAGAAAATAAAAATTAAAAAGGGTTACCTGCAATTCCTGCCACAGCCCCATTCCACACATACCAACGAGTCTGTTCAAATAGTCTCCATTTCCACGAAGAATGAGCAAAGTGCCTTAGATAAAAGGCATGTCCTACCAGACCCTTAAATCCCAAATTTAAACCAGTAGTTCTTTTACAGAAAAATGGAACATTTTTTTTCTTGCTATTCTAATGCAAAGCTTTTGTGTGTGTATGTGTATTCGTTGAGGGGAAGCACAGGGGCAAGTGCTGATCTCTTCACTCCCATGTACTTGAGGAAATGGCATATAGCTGTGACAGGGGAAGTTTAGATTAGAAATCAGGGGAAGCTTTTTAACTCAGAGGGTGGTTGGGCCCTGGAACAGGCTCCCCAGGGACGCGATCACAGCACCAAAGCTGGCAGAGCTCAAGAAGCATTTGGACAATGCTGAAGGTACATGGTGTGAATCTTGGTGTGTCCTGTGCAGGGCCAGGGGCTGGACTCTGTCATCTTGATAGGTCTCTTACATCTTTGCATATTCTGTGTTTTTATGAGGTTTTTTTCAGGAGGACAATTTGCTTCTAAGCATACAGAAGTACGTGCATAGTGATGCTGTAGGCAACAATTTTTTCTGATGAAGCCAAAATCACTCCTTTTAGTAGAGAGGTTTTGCGTTTCTTTTATTGAGATTAAGGTTATAAGTCTTATTGAGGGGAATGGAGTTTTAAATAAAATATGGTAACTGGAGCATTTTTATGGTTTCAGTTAGCATAGACCTGAATGAACAGAGATTTCTCCAGTATCTTGTATCACTTTGTTTATCCACTTTCCACCTCCAGTTTGTCTGTTATGGAGTGCTGTTACCCTCTACATTCTCAATACATACCACAGACACTGGAAAGGTATCATGGTGTGGCTGAATGTCAAATTAATTAGAACCACAACAAAGAAGTAGAAGACAAGGAATCAAAGGCGGGGAGAACATTAAAAACTCTTCTCCCAAGAATGGGTATACTATGTGTTCCCTCCTATCACATGGCCAAATGAGGCTTGAGCAATCCCCAGGCTGTTCCCACTCCAAACTCTTATCACACTGACACATATATTTATCTGTTGTCAGAAGCTTGAGTAAATTCAGACATGATATCAATAAAGTCTTTCTATCAATGTAGTCCTTCTCTCTGAATATGATACAAAACTGTACCAGGCTAATTGGAGAAAACAGGAGTCTTCCTAGTCCCTCAGTAAATTTAGGATTGCACGGAGCTACATAACTTGCTATTTTTAATTTCAAGATAATTAAAATACTCCCCACAGTCTTAGAGTTCCCAGTGTCTCCCACAGGAAAAATAAAATAACCTTCCTTCTTTTTAATTTTTAATTGTCAATTGTTACACTACAGATATAGATCTAATATATCAAGTAGAATAAATAGGTCACCACTGAGGATACAATTGAGGTTACCATCCCCGGGGTTGACCTGTGCTATAAAAGCCTCACTGACAGTGACATTGTCCCACATCTACATGACATACTATGTTTGCTTACAAAGCAACTACTGATGCATCAGCACATCAAAGGTTCACAGTATAAAATGAGGGAGGGTTTTTTTTGTTTGTTTGTTTGTTTGTGTGTTTGTTTTAAACAGATCACTTCTGGAATCCAAAATCAGTCTTAGGAACAGGTAGAAAACAAGACCATTAAAATTTTCCATACTGTCAAAATAAATGCAGTTCAAATTCAGGGAAATATATCAAGAGATTTTTAAACTTAGAAAAGCAATGAATGTAATGAAATAAACAAACGTTGTTTTCTAACTGATTTTAAGAACAATTGAACAAATATTAGGAAAACCACGTATTCAAGAATTTGAAGTACTCATTCCTAAGTCTTACAAGATCATTAGAAGACTGATAAGCCAAGCATTTGGAGATTATTCTAGTTTCGTTTCAATTGTTTGCACTGTAATCTTGTATCTTGTTCACAATGTGATCAAAATATTGAATAAAATTAAACTTAAGTCAAACTACTGAGGAACCCTATTTGAAATACCCTCATTTAACTCATAACTGTTGTCCAAAAGTGCTTTTTTTACAGATAATGTACTCAGTTTATCTCAGTTTTGTAGATTGTATTTCTGTAGTTTAAAAATACATCTAAGACTATATCATCATAAGCAATGATATAGTGCTGCTTGACAATATTAGTCTGCCAGAGAAAAAAGAGCAAATTACCATAATTAGACCTGGAAGGTGATATGCATATATTGTCTAATGAAAAAATAAATAATCTACTTTCTTATGTATTGATAATTCATCTTGGGTTTTAACCAGAAATCTAACTTTGGTTAAGATATTTGTCTTCTGTCTTCCCTCCCTCATTAGTTGCAACTACTTATATCACTGGATTCTCCCTCATTCTCTCCTTGTTCGCCCAAACTTAGCTGCTGGTGCAGTGTAAATTGGTTTAGCTCTTCACATGTATTTATCAAGATATCTCTGGTGCTTCTAACTTGGGTAAATCCCCTCGATTTAATTTTCCAATATCTTGCTAGATTTGGGATAATAAACAAATGGAATCTATTTGGAAAGAGATTTCATGTCTTCTCCTGCCTTGATTCTAGTGTAAATCCAGCTGCAACCTGCAAGAGGCCTTCTGCTGACTGCAAGCTGCCAAATAACAGCTGAGCAACCGCCAAGTGTCACAAAATTCTGACATGACTTTGTCATTTATTTTATGTTACTTATTTATATGACAATCAATTGTCTGGGACCAAGTATTTTTTCAGTCAGTTCTTATAGAGCAGTACAGTGGCCTTTCACTTTCCATGTGGCCTCCTACTCTTTTCAAAAAATGAACCTGCTTATGCAAAACTACAGCACTTGTGTCAAACCGGTACTGTGGTAATATATGGATTCATTAGGCAGTAAATTGAGCAGCGTCACAACAGGCACTACAAGGTTCACATGATGTATGAGAAAGTTAGGTATCTCTAGAGTGAAATTACACTTGTAAAGAACAAATAATTAAAACACTGAGTACGTTAATATATTTCTGAAATAATTGTAGCAATTAAACCTTTTCATTAAGTCATCCAGAATCCATGCTTTTCCAAAGGGATATTGCCAATACTCATTCTCTGGTTAATTGAACTGTGTAAATTTAATATTGTAATTTTCATGGCAATAAAAATTATTAAACTGCAATTTATAATATATTAATTAGGAAAAAATCACACAGCTGCAATAAAAATGTTTTAAACATGAATAATCAATTATAGGAAAAGAAAAGAAGTCCAGATGGCCAAATTATTCTGAGAAAGAATATTAATTTAGATGTTTTGTTTTGGTGGCAACAGGATTATTGTTAAAATTAATGAAATAATGCCATTTTTAGGAAAAAACCAAAATGGAATGGGATGCTCAGAAACAATTTTACTTGGAGTATTTTCTGTAAAATAATGTCAGGATATTCTTCCTGTCTTGGCAGCATCATCTTGTTAAAACCTAAATTATTCCCACCAATGTGTATTAGACCATATCTGATGGTCTCTAGTGGCACTAAACAAAAAATGCATTAAAGAACCAGTGAATTGTAGATATTGCTGTAAAGATGACACATCCCTCACAAATCCTGTCTTTGATGAGTGTTCTCCATCTCAGTGGGCAGAATACTTTCACTTGTCTGTGCTCCTGTTATTCATAACAGATTGATGCAGACTAGAAAAAAGTTCACTGTGACAAATGTAAAGAAGTTACTGTGAATCCAAAAAAACAGCTTGGAGTTTCTCTGATATATTTCCATAGGCTGGAGTAAACCCAGACTCATTTCTGTCTGAAACCACTGTCCTGCAGTGGGGAGTACCTTTAGATTTGCATCATGTAGTAGATCAAGTTTGATATACTTGAGAAATAACTAAAAGACTGTAACAGTGTGTTAGAATCTTTGCAGTATCAGGACTCAGGAGAAATTTGCCTTTCTGGATGATAGATTTGGTAGCTACCAGGCACTAGTTTAGGATTTAGAAGTACTTGATTTTAAAGCACCAGTTTTTAATCCCAAGCTTTCCCTGTACCAAATGGTTTCAACAGTGGGAATTATTATTGATCCACTGTTCCCACTGCCGATGATTGCTGATTTTGTATCACACTCCAATTACTAAATTTAAAAGCTTGGAAATAAAAGTCTAATTGAATTTTTGATCTGCTTTGAAGCAAAAGAACCAGAACAAGCATGAATTATGACAATCTGAAAAATTGAAAACTATATCAGCTACAACGGCTAAGAAAAAAGTAATTTATTCCAATAGCGTAACATCAGTTGAGAAAAAAGTATTTCTCTTCCCAAGTTCCTGTCTCTTGTTAATATAAAGTAGAAAAAGTCTTGTTGTAGTCTTCTGAATGTTTAGGGTTTGTTTTTTTTTACTGCTGTTATCTTGAATACTGTAGTATTGGCCTATCAAATGCACTTATACTAAATAAATTAGATTTTAGTCTGTCTAAAGACAGCATATTAAACAGTATAAACAGTGGTTCGTACCCAGAGCACATTACAATGGTGAGAAATCAGTAATTTTGGTAGAAAATCTGAAATGTCTAGCAGAGCCCGATTTTCACATCTAAGACTATGCCTTCTAAAATGTAGGTTGCTCTGAAGGAATTTCAGTTTCAAAGTCCTAGATGGATAAACCCTGAATTTGGTCACTTTGGAAGTCTTGTCCTTGAGATTCCTCCCCAGTCTTAGAACTCTGCTGTCTGGTAGCTGCTCAGAAGGGAATGTTTGCCCTGCTCTTTTCACAATCACTTGTGATTATGTATTAGGACAGAGGAAAGCACAGACTGAGCTGATTCCTTCTCATGACAGTGTGAACTTAAGATTTCAGAGAGACTCCACAGCTAACATTTCCTCAATTGCCAGACCTCAATTAATAGAGCCTTTAGGCCTCTGATAGAGATGGCATAAAGGAAGAAGAAATTGAAGCAATTAATCTGTCTAGATGCCTTGGACTACCTTGAGAAAAAATGGAAATTTACCACTAATAACCAGTTGTATTAAACAAAAAATATCAAATGAAAATTTTCAAAAACTAACAAAACTGTGAAGGAAACGTATGTCACAGTCTTTCCTTCCTGGTAGAAAGACAGTAAAAGTATCTACATTTCAGTTGTTTCCTCAGTTTATTCAAGAAGCATTTAATACTCCCACATCTCTACCCAGTTCTCTTAGCACCAAGTAAGAGCATTCAAAACAAGAAATTTGTAGGCAATAGAAAATTCCTATCTTATCTCAAGTTCTTGCTTTAGTTTGGGATGGAACAACTCTCAAGTGTTATGGCTTCACATCCATGTTGTTCCTGTCTCCTGTGAGTCAAGCCCATAAAATAAAAGAGAATTGTCATGAGTGGATATCAGGCTCATATTTATGGCTAGCAAAGGTACATTGAATTCATTTGTCTTAGGAGCCTAAAGTTCACCTGTAGCGCACATCTTTAATAACATTTTCTTTTTTTTCTCAAGACTTTCAAATATTTGCCAGCCTGGACAGGGATACTGTTCTGTGTATACAGCAGCATTAATGAAAGCCAAAAGGGCATATAAAGGTGATCTGTGAAGATCATCCATGTGTACACAGATGTAAAAAGGGAAGACAGATCTCCTACAGGATTATTTTGTGTTACTTCCACCACAACTAGTTTTGAATATTTTATATGCTATATATAATTTCTGAGTATCTCCACTTGATAAGGCACATCTTCAATTCATATCAAAGCTCCATTTTTGAAATGTAGCAAAATGGCATGATATTTTTTATGTGTTATCCTGGTATTTACTTGACTACAGAGGAATATCAAGACAGAATTAAACAAAGACAAAAAGACTATAATGCAATTAAAGACACATAAAGGATAAGAAAAACATAAGTAAAACCAAGAATATGAGTAGTGTGTCTGCTTTTTCCATGTTTTTGATGTTAAAACCTTTTTCCCAAGATGAGTGTGATGGCTTGACGCTGGCCAAATGCCAATGCACACACAAAAAGAATTTACTCATTTTCCTCTGCTGTAGTTAAGCAGAGGAGAGGGAAAGAAAACTCATGGAGTGAGATAAGGATTAGGAGAAAACACTTAAAGGGCAAAATAGGCTCAAAATTTTAAAAGGCATAAAGAAAAAATAATTAAAATAATTAAAAGAAGATAATGGGAACTGAAATAAACCTTTAGAACACCTTTCACCCATATACTCAGCCCTTCCTTCCTTCCCACCAACAGCACAGGGAGGCAAAACATGGGATTTATAGTCAATTTGTCACTTCTAAAAATCTTTCTTCAGGTCTCTTGGGGAGAGGAGTCTCTTTTGCTATGCCATGGAGTCCTTCCCACAGGAGACAGTCCTCTGTGAACTTTCTCAATGGGGTTTTAATTTTCATGAATAGCAGTCTGCTTGAAATCCGCCGTGTGAAGTTCCTCCCACGGCTTTCAGTCTTCCCACAACTTCTTTTTGTGGACAATTTAGCTTATAGAGTTTTCAAGGATGAAAGGATACTGTTCTAGAGTATACTCTTCCTTTATTTTAA